>JAHKKF010511483.1:0-23443 GCA_019740295.1 Labeo calbasu
CAATTGATTGCCAATTAAGTTTAGAATACAATGAATTTAGGCCCAGATTATGCAGAGCTGTAATAGCTGCTAATGGTGGATATTTTGATGAATCAAAATACAACTGACAATTTCTATGTATAAACTGTTTATGTAATAAAATATGTTTTCGTAGTTTGTGTTGTCCCTTATCAGTCCAAAATAATCACAAATTAAAAAGGATTCATGCCAATATTGTCTACGGCGTTTCCAAACCTTTGGAGGCCAGTGTTTATATTTACATGTCACCAGTGTCTAATGGGTTTTCAGATACTTTGAGGCCATTTGGCTGAATGACTTCCTCAAATCTTGCCCTGGAGGGCCAATGTGCTGCAGACTTTATCTCCAACCCTAATCAAACACACCTGCGCAAGATTATCAAGGTCTTCAGGATCCCTAGGCTGTATCCAAAATCGCCCCCTATACCCTCATTTACAATTAAATAATACATTTATAAAGAATTTGTACCTTGTTGTGTTACACTGTATTACATCGTGGATGAGCGCTTTGTAAAATTAATAGATGGATGATTCAGCTGCGAGTCCATCTTCTGGCGACACGTGGGAATTCATTCGGCATGCGATTCTCACAGTGTATTATGGGTATTCTCTAGCCATTCAGTGTGCACTGGTTGTACATTATGGTTTTGGACACCACTAAAAATGGATGTCCCTTCAAATAGTGAGGATATAGGGGGTGATTTCGGATTCAGGCCTAGAAAATCACAGGTGAGTGAGTTTGATTAGGGTTTAAGCAGGGCAGAGTTTACCTGATTGACTTACCTGATGCCACCCTGTGTAGGGATCACAGAGGAAACATAAGTGCTGCTGTGGATGACCTCCTGTACAGGATCCGTGGAGGTCTCAGCTTCCGGTTTCACCAGAATAACAGAATCCTGACCAGCTGGTGAGTCCTCACAGAGCATGACTGCTACACATGAGGCTGTTCATACCTGAACAACTGCAAGCTGAGAGACATAAGGGACATGTGATTAAAGCAATGAAGAGACACTGTTAGCAATGTTAGCTTTCTGAAACAGCTGCTTATTTACACTTGAGATATTACTGACAGGTTAAAAACGCATTAAAATTTATGTAAACAACTACATTTAATATGAACATGACTGTGCAGGAGATTCATTAGCTCTCATTTTTGTGAATAACCGATTTCAGTGAATAATGGCTGAGATGTATATTGGGGTTGGTAAGATATTTTAATGTTTTTTAATATTTCTTTGTTTTTATTTAGCTAAAAATACATAAAAACAGTAATATTGTAAAATATTATCATTTAAAAAATTCCTTTCTACTTTAATACATTTAAAAATGTAATTTATTCCTGTGCAAAAGCTAAATTTTTAGCATCATTACTCTAGTTTTCAGTGTCACGTGATCCCTCAGAAATCATCCTAATATGACGATTCACTGCTCAAGAAACATTTCTTATTATCAGTGTTGAAAACACTTAAAGTTGCTTAAAGAGCAGCTCATGTGGGTTTTCAGATTTTTTTTTTTTGCAGTTTGTAATGAAGCTATCCTTCAATGTAAACAGTCAGCAAAGTTGTTAATCAAAAGTGCATGATAAAGAGTCGAAGCCGCCTTAAGTCATCATATTTTCGAATCTTTTCCCTGTTACCAATCTACGTCACTAGGTAACACATTTTCATAATCTTGGACAGTTCAACAAGGGATTCACTAAACACTTGTCCATGAAAGATAAGTCCATACCTTCTTTATTTGGACCAACAAGCATCTCCGAACCACAACCTGTAAGTATATATTATGTGTAAATTTTCAGTTGAGTGCTCAAAATATCAAAGTTTTTGTATACCTATAGTGCAGCTTTAGGTTTCCAGGTAAACCACTATATTACTGTCTTACTGAAATAGTTCTGATAATTCGCTGTGAACCCACTATTTCCTAAGAATGTGTGGATTAATGTAGACCGTCCTTGTTCTAATTACTTCATTTAATAATAAAGAATGTAGACACATATTAGTTTACAACACATTGTTTTGTGAAGTGTTTACAGTTTACCAGCTAAACTTTAGCTGTGGGCACAATTCGTTTGTATTGTACACGGAAATACCAATCACAACAGACTTGGCCAGCCGACCAATCAGAGCAGAGTAGACTTATGGAAGGGTGTGGCTTACAGATCTTAAGCTCACAACTGGCTCAAATGAATCATTCTGAAATCATTGCATAATGAGAAAATTACAATGTTTTCTGACCTTAGATGCATTTAAACCTGTTGTAGGGGACTCCAAAACAATATATGGACACCTTTAAATGCTATATGACCTGCTCTTTAACATTTTTGTGGAAACTGATACATTCTTAAATTTTTTGATTCACATAAAAGTATTAATTGTTTCAAAAAAAAAAAAAAAAAAAAAAAACCTTTGGGAGTGGTATATATTTACATAGATACATCTCATGCACATTAATTTTATTATTCACATTCAACTCATGTTTCATTATTATTATTATTTTTTTTTTATTATTACCAGTGTTGGGGGCAACGCATTACAAGTAATGTGAGATTACTTTTTTTAGCAACTAGTAAAATAACGCATTACTTCTTAATTTGCAAGAAAATATCTAAATTACATTTTACCTTTGATGATCCAATTCAACTGCACTAATAACCAAAAATTATGTTATGAACTAACATTTGCACTTTATTTTTAGATTTTGCTGAAGAGTGTTGAACTTTCTTCTGCGTTTTACTGTGCAGACATGAATTTATTTTTCCTTCAGCCTGAGGCTTATTTATTTCACTTTTTGTGTGAAAGTGTTTTTATGTTAGCCAAAAAATACCTTTTCATATTAAAAACAAACAAGCAAGCCCTGCCCACATTTAAAAAGTAACACGAAAGTAATGCAAAAGCAACATAACGCATTACTTTTAATAAAAAAGTAATGTAATCTGTTACTTTCGTAGAGAGTAATGCAATATTGTAATGCATTACTTTTAGTAACTTCCCCCAACACTGAATATTACATTTGGGACATACATGATGTGAATCTGGATCCATTATTAAACTGTAGGAGATACGAAACATACATTCTGAGAGTGCGGGAAATGCCAGGTTATTGAAATCATGTGGGATTACCACAAATTAGTTTTCTGAAGACTGTCCAAAAGCTGTTTCTGGAAGATGTCTTGCCTCCTTGAAATTCTCATTGGCCAACAGATGCTTGCGTCAGAGAGCAAAAGTCAAAAGTTCTGATTGCGTGATGATGCACGGCATTTTTCCTCTACATCCTTATGATGCACTACCAATGTATTCAGAGTGTTCTCTGAAGCAACATTAATTCTATAGGCACTCAACATTTTTCCAGACAGACAACTACTAAAACAACTATAAAATTACCATTCGGTCACTTCGCGATTAGCAACAGCAAATCAACAATGTAGTTTTTAGAAAAAGTTGGGAACTTACCATCAGACAGACCATGTTCTTCATCCAAGCTCCCCATAACACGGGCTCTGAAGGCTTAAAGACACGTAGACCTTCTCTCGCTCTCTCTCTCCGGTCAGATTAGCATTGAGCCCAAGGTCGTTGGTGAGAATAGCTGAGGATTAGCTGGAAGGCAAGGAAAGCACAGGCACAGAGCCGACAAAGGGAAATCCCTCTCACATCACCGTTGGTTACACTCCGGGCACCTCCTCATTCAGTCTTCCTTAATCCAGTTAGTCGTCACCAGTGGCTTTTCATTTTCCTGACAATATGCTAATCGAACGGGGTCTGAGCTTTGACTGTAAACTGTTGCAGACATAACACCAACAATCGCTGGAAGTACTGACGGCGTTTAAACCTCATGGACCAGGTCTAATTTTAGCCCGCTGGTCTAAGAGCGGCCTGATCTCCTGTTAAATACCTTTTTATCTTGTTCACAGACTTGGTCCAAAATGGTGCAGCTATAATTCACTCTAATCCATTCCTACATTTAAGTAGTAGGTGATTTTTAGTATTAATGTGTTGCCAATTTAGAGCTCACGTGGTCTGGTTGAGCGTCACTGTTGGTATATTCAATGTACTTGGACAGCTTTTAGGGTTACGTAGGGTTACATTTTATAGAGGCTTTTATCCAAACTTTTATTCCAATCAAGACATAATCTTAGCAGTTTTTGCATTCACTGTGAATTGAATTCATGAACTTAGTGTTGCTAGTGCCATGCAGTGCTGTTCGACCTACAAGAATGCTGTTAAAATGCATCCCATGTGAGATATCAGGCCAATAAATAAACGTGACCCTCAACCACAAAACCATTCTTAAGTAGCACGGGTATATTTGTAGCAATAGACAAAAATACACTATATGGGTCAAAATTATACATTTTTCTGTGCCAAAAATCATTAGGATATTAAGATCATGTTCCATGAAACTATTTTGTATATTGCCTACCATAAATATATCAAAACTTAATTTTTGATTAGTAATATGCACCGCCAAGAACTTCGTTTGCACAACTTTAAAGGTGATTTTCTCAATATTTAGATTTTTTGCACCCTCAGATATCAGATTTTCAAATAGTTGTATCTCGGCCAAATATTGTCCTATCCTAACAAACCATACATCAATTGAAAGCATACTTATTCAGTTTTCAGATCTCAATCTCAATAAATTTTCCTAAACAGCTCAACTGCCCACTGTTCTTCAGCAGAGTAACAGTAAACTTCTGAACGGGGTAATTTTTATACATTCAACTATTATAGTCTCTTGTCGACAATATGTAAACATCTTTTATGTGAAATATCTTATTCAGGTCAGTACTAAATAAAAAAAATAACATGCATTTTGCATGATCCCTCTTATTTTGGTAAAATAATTAACATATTGCAGATTCTGTTAACTTTTGACCTCAACTGTATATGAGTGAAACAGCTACCAAGATGGTTTTAAAATAAAATTAAGTAATTTTTAAATATTTTCCATACAATATTTTTAGACACTTGATATTTGTGACCCTGGATTTATACATCATCTGAAAGTTGAATAAATAAGCTTTTCATTGATGTATGGTTTGTTAGAATATGATAATATTTGGCTGAGATACAACTATTTGATAATCTGAAATCTGACGGTGCAAAAAGTCTAAATATTGAGGAAAATCACTTTTAAAGTTGTCCAAATTAAGTTCTTAACAATGCATATTGTTAACCAAAAGTTAGGTTTTGATTTATTTATGATAGGAAATTTACAAAATATCTTCATGGAACATGATCTTTACTTAATATCCTGATGATTTTTGGCATAATTTTGACCCACTGTATTGTTACAAATATACCCATGCTATTAAGACTGGTTTTGTGGTCCAGGGTCACATATATATCATTGATAAAGCTCTCAGGATGATTTTTTTAAACGCAGTTATTTTAAAATTATTTTAAATTACCATTCAAATGCTATATACAGTATATAATCTCAATAAACCACTCAGAGCCATGTGTTACAGAGAATTTACCACAGTTAAGCAGTGTTAGACATGAAATGAAGCAGAGAACACCTGTTGAGAGGTGTTTTTATGGGCCTGCTGATATCCCTTTCCGAACACAATTCGTTATTATCATGTGACCATTTCCCTCGTCTGGTGGTTGGATTGTTTGATTACAAATGCCACCTACAGCTGGTAGACGCAGACACAACACAAGCATAATGGACAAAATAGTGGATCTTTGAAAACGTGAGAAACTCAGCTGCATTAATCACGGGAGATTAGGGTTAACCCATTCATTTTCTTGACTAGATCTTTCTTCGTAGCGCAGATCTAGCATAGATGAAAGCGCAGAAGGGAAACACTGTAGACAAGTAATCATATGAGGGACTTTCACTCTCATTGAGTCTCACCCTATAAATCTACCTCTTTCTTTCCTCCCTCTGTCTGCTCGCTTTTCTTTCTGTCCTGTTGGCACTAATCCTGTCTGCTATTCATGGCCAAGCTGCTCGCTAGAATGGCCGGCGGGAACGGACATCAATGTGGATTCCTTCATGAACCGCGTGAAGGGGTGAATAATTCCTTTGACACCTCTTAGACGCTTGCAGGAGAGAGCCAGACACCGGGGATTATCGGAGGAATAAAACTAGCTCTGGTGAAAGAGAACTTCCTCTTTAATGTTGTGGGATGCAGTGAGCTGTGACCGGCTGTGGCGCTATTGTACGTTCACTCTCCGTCTGGTAATGTGGAAGCACATGCAGCCTCTTTTTTTGACAACTTCTAATTTGATAATAAGAGATAAAACGGGAAACAAAAAGGAAAGGATTTGAAAAGACTGCAAGGCACCAAGGCCCAATATGCCGCTAAGCCAAGGCTCCGACATGACATGCAATTTAAATGTTTTGTCTCTGCAAAATGTAATATTTGTTTTATAAAACAAATAAGCTGGAATGAAACATGCAACATATTTTGAGTGTAACAGGATAACAAACAGGGGAAAAAAAAGAGCAGAACTAGATTTTACCATTGCGAATTTACTGGAAAAGAAAAGTCATCAAGCGACGGCTTAATTTTTTTCAATGAGTTTGTTTTTAAGCATTATACATACATATACATATACATATACATATATATATATATATATATATATATATATATATATATGAACACTTGAGTTTATTCTTAATTTTTTGTGGTTGTTTTTTATATAAACGTTTTATTGTTTTGTTTTTTTATATTTTATACACATTTTTCCTTTTTTTAAAAAGATATTTTAACAAACATGTGGACAAAAATACTTGAGAATAGTTTTTTTTGTTTTGTTTTGTTTTTTTTAAAGAGGCATATACATTGTCACATTTTGATGGTAAATTATGAAGACTTTTTTTGTTCTTTAGAATAACATGAATAACAAAATGAATAAAAAAATTACATAATACAGTTGAGGTCAAAAGTCTACATACACCTTACAGAATCTGCAAAATGTTAATTATTTCACCAAAATAAGGGGAATCATACAAAATGCATGTTATTTTTTTTATTTAGTACTGACCTGAATAAGACATTTCACATAAAAGAAGCTTACATATTAAGCACAAGATAAAATAATAGCTAAATTTTTAAAACTTACCCCATTTAAACTATTATTTTCTTTTGTGGACTCTATGTAAACGCCTTTTATGTGAAATATTTTATTCAGGTCAGTATTAAATAAAAAAAACAACATGCATTTTGTATGATCCCTCTTATTAACATTTTGCAAGGTGTATGTAAATTTTTAACCTCAACTGTAGGAATGTGCAAGAAAATTTCAAAAAGGAGTCAATTTGGATTTCATATCAACTTTGACTAAAGTATATGTTGCTTTATTATTATTTTTTGGTTTATATTACAATTCAAGAAGGTGCAACAGACAAATTTGTAGTGCAGAACTGTATCCATATTAAAAACAAACAATTATTGACCACTGGAAGCTACTTATTTAAATTGAGAGAATGCATCTTTTTTCTAAACATAATCCTGACTAAATGTATTTCTTTTCAGCCATATTTTATGTAACAGAACATCTACAGTGCACTACAAGCTAATAATCTGGTATTAATTGCATCTTCAATGTGTTGGTTACACATGTGCTTGTGTGATAAGGTTCAGACACTGTTGACAGCTTATCAAAGATCAACAGAAATGCTCTGAGAGCAGCCTTCCTGGAAACACAACATGCACAATAATTAACACACACACACACACTACTACAGAGAGCTGAGACCTGCATCCATGTCTGATAGCCAGGGGCAAAATCACAGCAAGAGCTACTGATAAAGCCATTAGTCATGGTGAGTACGTCAACATCACCGACCCTATGAGCCAGAGCAGGATAAATGCACTGTCAGAGGACAACAATGGCATATATCAGCCTCAACAATTTACTGCACACTCAAAATATGCCTGGTTTAAGGCAAGACACCCCAGGAGATATCGCCAGATTTCACCATACTTCCCTAGTTGATTGCTTACTTGATTACAACATTGTTTTTCTGAAATGTTTTGTTTAGGTATGCAAGCATTAATTTCAGACCAGAAATCTGAACACTGAATAAACCATGTTCAAAATTCTTGTTTCGTTTTGTTTACATATTAAAGGTTTCTACAGAGCGAATTTTTCAGCATTTATCACAACATTCGCATTTGTTCTTATCATTTCCGGTCAGGTAGGTGAAATATTAGGCTAATATCTTAATTACCACCTATTAACTTTTGTCAAAATATAGTACCCTTTGCTTACTAAGTCCTTCTCTATATGATTTAGCAGCTTCCACATGTTTTTTTTCCATTGTTTAGACAAAATAAATTGGTAGAACAACGTATTCTGTAGTACATTAACCATGCAATCCATGTTGTTGTTCACATCTGGGTCCAAACCCTCTATAGCTTGCAATATCGTTGTAAAAGATTTCAACATACATGTAATTCCCAATAATCCCAAGTGAGCAGTGCAGTGTCCATCGTCATGTAACTTGGACTGATGCGGTTTTGTCTTGTCGCATCACCAACATGCAGTGTTAAATACACTCAATATTCCAGGAACCAAATGCATTTGGTTATTACATAAAAGATGCCAGGCACTCATTTTTCTGATAGATCTATCTGTCAGCATAAAGGGCAACACACAAGGACTCTGATTAAAAGAATATCTTAGGTGTAGAGAAAAAAAAAGACTAAGAGGCAGTATCCTAAAATACCGAAACACAGTAGAATGGGAAAGGTGTAGGTCAAATGACATGGAAAAAAGACAGTAAGTGTGGCAACTATCAGAAAAGCAACTCAAAAAATAAACTCAGATTTAGCAACTTATTCAAATTCTGCCATTCAGTATATTGCTGTCAAGCACAAGTAGCACTATGTGTGAACAAAACATACAATTATGAGCTGCCTGTGTAGAGAGCATTTTGACACATCATAGGAGATCCCAATGTGAAGGCTGTTACAAAACATAGATGAAGGCTTCTAAGGTACTGTACCTTTTTTTCCCTAAGGTTTACAGGTCTTTGTGATCTCACACAGACACCTGTTTTGCTAAATGTTTCTGTCTGTATTATATTATGTAATATGTATTATACTGAACGTTAAATTTTAAAATGAAAATGGCAACATGATCGTTTTATAAAGCATGCATTTATATGTGCTTCAATTTCGCTCGAGGAAACAGCTGTGGAGTCAAAAAATTTAAATGGAAAAAACAACAACAACCTGAATCCAGAAAAATCATTTATATATGTGTGGTTACTAACCTTTCTTTGTCTTAAGTCCACTTGTGTCAAAAACCTTTTAAAGGCTCTTATAATCTTATAAGAGGCCAGTTAGCAGATAGCATGAAGATAACTGCTATCTCATCCATTTTAGTTTAACATTTAAAATAGCTGTTATTGCTTTTGTAAACAACCAGTATCATACCATGAAATTTAACTTTCTCTGAATATACAATATCCTATACTGGTAAAACGAAAAACAACATTTGATAGACTATCAATCAGAAGTTTGGGGTCAGTATGATTTATTTACTTATACATTTATTTAAGATGGTCCACAGAAAATATTACACCACACAACTGTTTTCAACACTGATAATAGTAATAAATGTTTCATGAGCAGCAAATCAGCATATTAGAATGATTTCTGAAGGATCATGTGACACTGAAGACTGGAGTAGCGATGCTGAAAATTCAGCTTTGCATGACAGAAATAAATTATATTTTAAAATACATTCAAATAGAAAACAGATATATGAAATTGTAATAGTATTTCATATTTTTATAGATTTTACTGTATTTTTGTTTTTATAAAAAATGGTGAGCATAGAAGACTTCTTTCAAAAACATCATAAATAAATCCTACTGACCCCCAAATTGAATCAAAGTTATTAAAGTGGACAACAACTATCTGGCACTTGAATTCACATACAAAATTATGTACTTTTAATTTATCCATTTAGCAAACCAATGCAATTTACAAATGAGGCATATCACAAAAAAAGTCTCATTAGAGCCAAAAATATTTAAGTGCACAATGCCAAATTTAAAGTATAAGTTAGATTAGTACACAAACTAGATTAGCGCATGGACATATCCACTATCTGTGGCGTATTTTTAAAAGCGTGGAACCCATCCTATCACGTATGGCAGCAATCTGAAAAGAGCGCAATCTGCCGACGCTATCAAGAGCAGGACGAGTGCCGTCTCTCCAGCGATTTGTAAATGGACTCTAAAGACAAGCGACGGCACCATGTGACCGAAGTGAAGTGGACGGCACGGTCCTTATCTCTGAAGGAGAAAGGGATGGCTGGGAGCAGTGATGGCACCTTCGCTCTCCGGCCAGAGCTGTAACATGAAAACGGCCGTCCTTGCTGGCAACAGAGCTAAAGTGGATCTATTTCAGGTGCTGTACTTCAAGAGGCCGGTGCGCAGAGACATGACAGAATGGACGTTGCTCAAGCGGCTGCTGGACGCCGTGCACCAGCACTCCACCATGATCGGACGCCTCTGGCTGACGGTCATGGTGATTTTTCGCCTGCTCATCGTGGCCGTGGCCACCGAGGACGTCTATACGGACGAGCAGGAGATGTTCGTATGCAACACCCTTCAACCGGGATGTCCCAACGTCTGCTACGACGCCTTTGCTCCGATCTCGCAGCCTCGGTTCTGGGTCTTCCAGATCATCACGGTGTCTACGCCTTCGCTTTGCTTCATCATCTACACCTGGCACAACTTGTCCAAGCAGCCGGAGGCTGAGCAATCGAAGGAGGCGTACGATCGCAGCTGCGACTCGGATAGTTGCTCCATCAAGTCGCACAAACATCTCGGACACAGTCTCGCTGACGTCCTCGAAGGCATCGCCAACCAAAGCACACCAGCGTTGCTGGAAACCAGGGCTCCATCCAAAAGCTCCTCAGGCGTGCTTTCCAAGTACTACATCTTCCACGTGTGCTTTCGCGCCGTCTTAGAAGTCGGTTTTGTAGTGGCTCAATGGCTCCTCTTCGGTTTTCACGTTCCTGCTCACTTTGTGTGCACGGCGAAGCCTTGCATGCAGAAGGTCGACTGCTACGTCTCACGTCCCACTGAGAAAACCATCTTCCTGATCTTTATGTTTTGCGTTGGCGTCTTCTGCATCGTTCTCAACTTTCTAGAGCTCAATCATCTGGGCTGGAAGATGATCAAGAAGTCGGTGCTTATCAAGGACGGCTCCTGGAGGGGATACGGCGCTATAAACCAAGACTCGCAATCGATAGCCTCTCTGACTTTCAGAGACGTGACCAGCACTACTTCTCTTCCTACTTTAGATCTAGTCGTAGACCACCAACCTGAGTGGACCTGCGTTGGAAACTGCTCAGCGAAAAAAGACAAGGACACCTGTAGGGGAACACAATCGCTCAAGGGTAAATCGCAAGCAAACAAAGGAAGAAAATCAAAGCAGAGGAGCACTGAGGTTTGGATATAAACTCAATTGTGGACAATATGAAGAGTCTTAAATTTGATTTCAACGCTATTTTTGTTAGTTAGCTTTTTGAAGGCAGCTGTACTTCGGACGAGCTTGAGAAATAAAATGCACAATCAGTCATGACATGTAATCAATATTTCCACGTTGTTTATTTATGCAATATACAGTGTGTAATAATATATTCATTTACAACATCTATAAACCACTTTGTGTATAAATTATGCCAGAGAGCAAAAAGAAAATTCACAGCCTTTCCTTTCACTCAGCAATGTAGTGATGAACATTCAAGAAGAAGTTTTGTAAGAACACTAAAATTGGCGTAGGAGTTAGTAATAGTGTTTGAAAGTGAAGCGCTATTCTACATCTAAAGTCCGAGATTGAGATTATCGGGGTGCCACGTTCTCTTTCGAGTTGAGGAATTTCTTGTTCAGGTATATTTTTTTTGTGCAGAGTAATAGCTATGCTGTTTTTGAGAATCAGATCACTCATTTTACTACAACGTTATCTATAATCTCTTTTTAATTGTGAATTAAAAGCTGCCGTGTGTATTTTTTCTACGTTCTCATATCCCATTGTTTTGTGCAGAGATAATTAGACACCACACCGTTCAAATGTTTGGGGTTTTAAATGTTTTTGAAAGAAATTGCATTTATTTTGATCAGAAATACAGTAGAAATGATGTTTTATAGCATAGAAAAATTGTTAAATATTATTAAAATGTAAAATAAGTGTAATTTATACTGTGATCAAAGCTGAATTTTCAGAATCATTACATCAGTCTTCAGTATTACATGATATGCTGATTTGCTGTTTAAGAAACATTATTATCAGTAATGTTAAAAACAGTTGTGCTGCTGAATATTTTTGTAAAAGCTGAGATACTTTTTTTTAATTCTTTGACAAAGTTCAAAAGAACAGCAATTAGTTAAAAAAATAAATATATATATTTTTAAACATTATAAACATCTTTATTCTCACTTGTAGTCAATTTAACGTGTCTCTGCAGAATAAAACTCTTAATTTCTTTCCAAAAAACCCAAACTTTTGAACGGTAGTGTATGTAATGACAGTAACTTCCTGAGAATTGTAGACACTGTGGTACTTTTAAAACAGTGTTTGTTTGAGTAAAAAATGTCTGAAAAATAAACCAGTGACTCAACCAGTGGCGTGGGTTCGCGGCAAAACTATGTTTTTTTCCAAACAATTGAAAATGGTAAATGTTTCTAAAAATAGGGCTGAATAAAAAAATTCTAAACAATCTCTATAGTGATTTTTAAAATTCCAAAATCCAAAAGTTCTAAGATCCATTCCAAAATTCCTTGATCTTACTGTGTGCCATTGTTTCCTGCACTATTTTTTTAGCAACTATTCATCCCTGGTCTTAAATCCACAGTAAAACAAGCGATATTTCAGCGATAGTTTGAATTGTTCATAGATTAACCTGCATGGTTTGGGCATGTTGTTAATTCATTAAAAACAAAAGTTAATTACTTTTGGAAAGTTCCCTATACACTACCAGTCAAAAGTTTTTGAACAGTAAGATATTTAATGTTTTTCAAAGGAGTCTCTTCTGCTCATCAAGTCTGCATTTATTTGATCCAAAGTACAATAACAGTAAAATTTTTAAATAATTTTACTATTTAAAATAACTGCTTTCTATTTGAATACATTTTAAAATGTAATTCATTCCTGTGATTTTAAAGCTGAATTTTTTTAGCATCAATACTCCAGTCACATGATCCTTCAGAAATCATTCTAATATTCTAATCTGCTGCTCAAAAAACATTAATTATTATAATGTTGAAAACAGCTGAGTAGAATTTTTTCAGGTTTCTTTGATGAGTAGAAAATTCAGAAGAACAGCATTTTTCTGACATGGAAATCTTTTGTAATATTTTAATGTCTTTATCATCACTTTTGAGCAATTTATAGCATCCTTGCTAAATAAAGGTATTAATTTCTATCATTTATTTCCAAAAAATTAAAAAAAAAAAAAAAATGAAAAATACACTGACTCCAAGCTTTTTAATGGTATAGTGTATAATGTTATCTTTTATTTCAGATAAATGCTTTTATTATAATAATAATAATAATAATAATAATAATAATAATAATAATAATAATACAATTTTTTCTTAAACAGCAAATCAGCATATTAGAATGATTTCTGAAGGATCATGTGACACAGAAGACTGGAGTAATGATGCTGAAAATTCAGCTTTGATCACAGGAATAAATTACATTTTAAAACATATTCAATGAGAAAACAGTTATATTAAATAGTAAAAATGTTTCACATTTTTTACTGTTTTTGCTGTACTTTAGATCAAATAAGTGCAGGCTTGGTGAGCAGAAGAGACTTCTTTAAAAACATTCAAACTTTTGACTGGCAGTGTATAATCTATAGGGAATTTCTTTCATCACTGACATTTTCTTCAGAAAATGCAAAAATATAATTTTGGCAACTCAGTTTGCTGTTAGTGGCACATTACAGTTTTAGGCAGCATGTGTGTCAAAACAGCTTTTTCCTTTTTCCCTTTTTGCTCTCTGACTGCTTAATTTGGCCAGGGAAAACAACGGGGGAATGACAAGTCAAAAGGGGAATGATCTGAAAAGATTTGTGATGGTCGATGGCAGTATCTGTCCAATAGAGAAACAGTCATTCAAAATTCAGTTTCATGCACAAGAAACAAACGGCTCAGAGTAACAAAAATAACATTCAACATTACTGGAATACAGTCTATTTTTGGTGGACAAACACACAAATTTTGTCAGTTTCAACAAAATTGGTCCAAATTCGAAAGACGCCCAATGCATCTGATAAGCACAGGACATGTTTCATTAACACTGCGATTTTTAAAATGTCATTCAGTGTATGACGTCGGTCAAACGAACCACAGAGGCGAGCAAAAAGTTCTTGTTACGTACAGTACGAAGTTGTGAACCATATCAATATATATTTATATATATTTATATATATATACTTTTTAGCACTCCATAAGATTAGACTGATAAAATTTTTGTATTTCTCGGCATGGCAGAAAGAGATACAGTAGAAAGTGCAATGTCCTAAAACCAAAAAACACAACACAAAAATAAAATGTGCACATCAATGGGTGTGTTATTCTAAAGCTTTAGTGCAATACAGCCACCGTTCAAAAAAAGCACTTGAAGGCGCGAGAGAGAGCGAAACCCATTACAAAACACCCGCGATACTTACTATGATACCCAAGATCACAATAAGTCTGTAAACGGAGACAGACGGAGAGAGAGAAAGAGGACATTCATAAGAGTAGCAGTCAAGAGAGTCACAGTTTATAGAAAAATTGTGTTTCAAAAAACACATAAGACCACAGCAGGCAGGTAAACCCCATTATCAGAGCAAAAGAAAAACATACGGAGATAGCCAAAGTACAAATCCACCCCATTGAATGCATCACATTTTAAAAATGAATAAGGTAAATGCTGCGTTCAAGCTGAAATAAAATTACACTGCAAAAAAACGTATTTTCTTAATCAGTGTTTTTCCAATAAAACATCTAAACGATTTACTTTTTTTAAAATAAGAAACAAAACTGTAGGATATTTGCAAACTAAGACTTGCTTTAAATATCTTTTAATATTTCAAGTAAGTTGTCAGTATTTTTTCATTTTTAGATTTAAAAAAAAAAACATTTATATTTTCAAAACATTTTGCTTCTCAATCAAAATAAATTATTTTTATTGAATTGCTATATATATAAACAATTAAATAAAAATAATTTTAAAATTAAAAGTAAAAAGTAAAATGTATTATTGTTTATTTAAATGTTTATATTATAGATGTATGTACATATAACAATTAAATAAAAATAATTTATTTTACTGGAGAAGCAAAATATTTCAAGGTATTTTTTGCCATTTTTCTTACACTTAATGTATAAATCTAAAAAACTAAATGTAATGAGGTGTATGCATACAAAATTATGCAATTTTATTTTTTCAAAATAGATTTAATGTGATTTAATTCAAAATGTTTTAAAGATTTTTAGATATTATACTGGACAACAAAGCAAAAACGCTGATTAAAAATAATTTTTGCAGTGTAAAAATCAAGATGTTGCACCATGAGGCCTGAAAAACGTCATAAGATAAATAAATACTGAAATGTAAAAGGTTCAAAACTGTCTGTGGTCGAACGCAAGGCTTTCATTGGTGAGAATGCAGCAGAGGATGTTGAGTGAGTGGACGGTTCAGACAGTCTGGTTTGGCGTGGCTGTTGGCACGGCTCATTGAGGCAGGGGCACTAGGACCTCGACGTAGTTTATGGGGAAGAAGCCCGATTCGCCGTTAATCATGCCTTCATACCAGTTCTCATCGATCTGATTGGTGAGGATGATGATGTCGCCCTCTTTGAAGCCCAGCTCACCCTCGTTCTCCGGCTCGAAGTCGTAGAGCGATCGACAGCAGGGCTGGTCCAAGTGTGACTCGATCTCTGCAAAGAGGAAAGTACAAACACCACACGAATTTAGACATTTGATAAATCATCTCATTATTTACTTATGCTGTTCCAAACATATATGCTGCTTTTTTAATTTTATGAACTTGTCCTACAATGTTCATAGTGGCCACAGTTGTCAAACTACTGTCATTTTAGTATCACCGATATACTATTATAGTTTTTGTTAATATTTTCTGATTTTATGTAAACATTTTTACATTCTCAATTTTGTTGTGCATTTGTGTCATTTTTATCAAGTTGAATCATTTTAGTATCACTGACATACTACTATAGTTTTTGTTTCAATTTTGAATCAAATTTAATGTAAAATGTTTACAGTTTCAGTAAATTTGTTGTGCATTTGTGTCATTTTTATCAAGTTCAGTCATTTTAGTACCACTGACATACTACAGTTATGTTAATATTTTGAATCAGATTTAATGTAAAAATGTTTACATTTTCAGTAATTTTGTTGTGCATTTTTATCATTTTGTTTTATATAGTAAGTTTTATATATAAGTTTTAGCTTCAGTTAATATACTATTATAGTTTTTTGTTATTTTGAAGTAGATTTTATTTTTATATTAATATATATATATTTTTTTATTAAGTCCTGGGTTTAGTTAATATCCTATTATAGTTTTTGTTAATATTTTGAAGTAGATTTCACTTTTATATTCATTTTAATTTTTGAAGTTCAGTCATTTTGTTGTTTGTCATTTTTATTCGTTTTTTTTTTTGTATATAGTTTTTATTAAATCTTGGTTTTAGTTAATATACTATTATAGTTTTTTATATTCATTTTCATTTTTAAAGTTTAGTAATTTTGCTGTGTTTGTCATTTTTATTAGTTTTTTTTTTAAAAGCTTTTATTAAGTCTTGGTACAAAAATGAGAAATATTGCCTTGACAACTAGCTGAAATAAAATAATTTTAATATATTTTATTTTATTACAGCTGAAGTTTTAGCTTCAGTTAATAAACTATTATAGTTTTTGTTAATATTTTGAATTACATTTTATTTTTATATTTGTTTTCATTTTTAATCCTTTTTTATAATATAGTTTTGTCTTGTTTAAGTTAATATTCTATTATAGTTTTTGTTGTTATTTTTAATTATTTTATTTTTATATTCATTTTCATTTTTAAAGTTCAGTAATTTTGTCATTTTTATTTTATTTTTTAATATAGTTTTTTTTATTACATCTTGGTTTTCCATTATTTAATTTTAGTAATTTCAGCACTTTTGTACAGAAATGAGAAATAAAATAATTTTTATAAATTTTATTGTATTTCAGTTAATCTTTCTTTTTTTTCCAAGTAATAAATGTTTTGTATGGTTTTAGCTAATAATAAAACTAAATAGCTTAAAACTAATAGCTTTGTGTGAGAAACACACATCCAGTCTATTCCTCATAAAAATATATAAAATATAATGCAATTATTTGCACATAATGCACAAATATAATGCAATAACTTGCATGGAGTATTTTTGTAATGATTTTTATGACCCCATTCACTATGAAATATTGTTAAAAATATATATATTTTTTGTTTTCCACGGAAAAAGTCATACAAGTCTGGAATCACATGAGGGTGAGAAAATTGGGTTTAAAATGAAATATTTAACATCTACGCGCTGCATTCAAACCTCCAGTGCAACTGATGAAAAACAGCACAGGGTTATTGAGAGAAAAGTAATAGAAAATCAGTTTGAGAGCTGATGTGTGGGCAGATGAGATGAGTGGGTCCGCATGAAATCTGTGACCGCTGATCTCCAACAAAAGCTCTACATATTTCTGCAGGACTCAGATAGCCATTATTCAAACACTACACATCTCCTGGCCTTCAGAGGGCTGAGTAACTACCTCACATTCAGCGAGCGTCAAGGCATGAACCTACAGGATGATACTCACGTTTGCTATCACCATTGGGGCTTTCAGGCCATGACATGGGTGCTGTGTGTGTGAACTCATCAACTGAGAGCAAAAACACATGGGATCAAACATGAGAGACAAACACATACACGTGATTTCACACTGCTGATGAACACGAATATGACCACAAAAAGCAACCATGTCACCTATGAATTACAAATGGGTATGGACTTCTTGCACAACTACTTCCGCGTTCTTCTTGTTACGGCTCGGGAGTTTCCGGTTAGCGTTCAGCGCACCCACATACAAACAGTTTCTCATGAGAATGCAGATCATTACTACATTTTGTGTGGTTATATGGTTTAACTTCAATTGCAATTTTTGCTTTAATTTGTAGTAAAACCATTGGCTAATTTGTTTGTGCGCATTGGCGCTCTTATTCCGAGCCCGTACTGCTTATTCCATTGTTTAAAATGGCTAAAAATGTGAGGTAACTGCCTTATTTAACAATGTTAAACATTTAAATAATTGTTTAACAGTATCACGCTGACAGTGCGACTATTGAATACTCATATTTTGACATTAGACTACATACAGCGAAATGATGACAGAATATGACACAGACTAACATATTTAATACAAATAAATAAAGGTTCATTATGATCTTACTCATCAGATCTCACAAACTGCAGCGTCGCGATTAGGCCACTACAGAGCACTGACTACCTGTGGTGAACAATCACGTATGATTACCAGCCACCACTTTCTCAGATCGGCTTATGTTGGATTAACTTCACGTTCCATTGAGTTTGTAAACTCAGTAATCATCAGAATATGTCTTCTCCTGTCTCTGAAACTTTCAGAATTTGAAGTCATCCCGTGAAATCTCATTTTATTAGGCGTGAACTAGATGATTACAGCGCATTGAAAATGTACATAGCCGGAAATAACTGAGCCGTAAGATTTCAAAACGGAAGTTGACGAGGCTCAGTGCAAGTAGTCCATTGTAAGGTTGTCTGGTTTTGATTCTGATTCTTTTACTTTTTATTTACGTTAAAAAGTGTGTGTTTTTATACTTGCACTTTTTTCAATTCTGATTCACATGATGCATCATGTAACTAAATATATTAGTCTTACTCCTCTTTTAAGCAGGTAAAGTAATAAAATATTTTCATGAAGAACATTAACACCTACTTTTTCCATTTACAGTGTGGTTGACTTGGATATCTGAAAGAAATATGAATGAATATGTAAGAAAACATGATGGCGGTGAAATATGTGAGCAACACAAAATAAAAGACATTCATGAAGCTCTTGCTTCTTAAAAACAAAGGCAGCCAGAAGGGGAAAAAAACATAAAATGAAACAAACAAACAGGTTTTGAATGCAAAAGCCCAAAGTTTAACTGTATAACACTGGTGTAACTATATGAAAACCAGAGTTGTCTGAAAATGCTATTTCTCCACCAGTCAACGGCTGGTAAACAAAGTAATAATATTATTTTTTGCTACTACACTGTTGCATTTTTTTTATTAATGAATATAGTATACAAAAATCTTAGACCATATGAAAGACTAGGATTTTAGAATATGTAAACCTACAAATCAGTGAAAGTTTCAGGAGTTCAACAGATATTTTACTAATAAAAAAAAAATTTGGTTAGACTGAAGCACATTGGCAGCTCTTTTCTTGAGAGCTGTTGAGATGTTTTCTTGTTGAGATACCTGTGCTTTTGACTGATGAGGTGTGAGTAAGTCCATTGTGCTGTGTGTTTTCAACGGTCTCCAAACTGGACACGATCGACTTTGGCTTGAACTCTTTTTTGGGCCGACCGCTTGCAGTAGATATCCTATGAGAGCAGAAAGTATGTGCATAAACTCAGGTGCATATTAGCAAGAAACTTCATTTTTTTATTTTTGAAACTTTGATAACATGTCTACAGCAAGGCAAATCAAATCACTGACAATGCCTGCATAGTGAATGAAATCAGGCTACAGAACAAAAAATAAATAAAAATAATATTATACATGAAAAGATCAATCGTCCAACATTAGATCAATAATAAGAAAATATGTGCAAAACTGTTACGAACTTTGACTAGGAATATGGAATGGTTTTAATCTGATTTTCAGCTCCATTTTTTCAATGTGTTACCTGCTCTGTAGTTTGCTGTCGAGCTCCTTCAGGATCTCCAAAGACTGCCGGTGGTAATCCAGCGCTGCCTCAATCAGAGCCGATAACTGACTCACCTGCTCCACCTACAGGTAAATGAAAGACATGACATGTTCACAAATGCCAATCCCAAAACAGAAGCTTAACTGATACACAAGTGAAATATATAATTAACAGGAAAACACACACAGTGTGCAGCACATACATATGACCACAAAACCAGTCATAAGGGTACGTTTTTTTTTATTGAGATTTATACATCATATGAAATCTGAATGAATAAGCTTTCCATTGATTTATGGTTAAGGCAATATTTGGCTGAGATACAAAAAAAAGGCTGAAAAAAGGTGCAAAAAAAAAAAAAAAATATTGAGAAAATCGCCTTAAAAGTTGTCCAAATGAAGTTCTTAGCAATGCATATTACTAATCAAAAAGTAAGATTTGATATATTTACAGTAGAAAATGTACAAGATATATTCATGGAACATGATTTTTACTTAATATCCTAATGATTTTTGGCATAAAAAAAAAAAAAATTGAAAACTGACCCATACAATGTATTTTTGGCTATTGCTGCAAATACACTATTAAAGGAGATATTAAAGGAAAAGTCCACTTCCAGAACAAAAATTCACAGATAATGTACTCACCCCTTTGTCATTAAAGAAGTTCACGTCTTTCTTTCTTCAGTCGTAAAGAAACTGATTTTTGAGGAAAACATTTCAGGATTTTTCTCCATATAATGGACTTCAATAGTGCCCCCGATTTTGAACGTCCAAAATGCAGTTTAAATGCGGCTTCAAAGGGCTCTAAACGATCCCAGCCATGGAAGAAGGTGTAAATCACCCTCCCATCTGAGGGTGGGTGAGAGCTTCTCACCCACTACAACTAACACGGCGATAAGCCTGTCTGTAAACTGATTAGGCTAATATTGTAGACCTACCAATGTGTTGGGCTTTGCTCAATATGATGTGGCAGGTCAGTGGGCTTGCTGCGTTTGAATATCTACCTGTAAATAAGTCCCATACGAAACCTAAAATACTATGTGGAGAACACAAAATGATTCAATAATTATAATGTGCCCGCGTGGTGAACCTATGAAACGAACTCATATTTAAACACAGACTCTATTTTATGTACATATGCTGTGTACACATATCTATCCTTACTAGTGCAATTTTGGCTGTATTACTTGTGTCCCCTTCAAAACTTGCTTTTGAGAAATTTTATGTTTATTGTCCCCCCTACTGTTAGATGAAATTTACACCCTTGAAGGGTCTTCTCTAGCAAAACGATTGCTTATTTTCTAAAAAAAATTACAATTTATATACTTTTTAACCTCAAATGCTCATCTTGTCTCATCTACCTGAACTCTTGTTTTTTCCGGTTCATGACAGTTAGGGTATGTCAAAAAACTCCCATCTCATTTTCTTCCCCAACTTCAAAATCGTCCTACATCGCTGTTTTACCTTTTTTGTAAAGGGTGTTTTTTTGCATGTTCACTTTGTAAACACTGGGTCAGTACTTCTGCAGCAACGTAGGTGTTTCGTGGTGTTTTTCCACTGTCATGAACCGGAAAAAAAACAGGCAGTTCACTCAGATGAGACAAGGCAAGTTTTTGAGGTTAAGAGGTATATAAATTGTAATGTTTTTTCAGAAAATAACCAATCGTTTTGCTAGTCCAGTCGTCAGGATTTCTAATCTTTTACTGTTACGGCCATACATCACGAAGTAACACATTTGCATAATATCCACCAACGTTCTACGTCTCACTGGTTGGAGTAATGATAAATGATGGCGCACGAAGCGGCTTTCACACCAAATGCGGAAAGTGCTGTGCTATGAAACCCATTTGTTTCAATTGCGTCCGCCGCACGAGGACGGCTTGTTTCTGCATCGACCAAAGCGCACGCGCAGCGGAGCGCGAAAGTCGCGCACGCCGCCGACAAAGTCCAAATGAGTTGTTCAAATGAACTTTTGCCGCTGCCACTGATTCGTCGAACTGCTTCGCACGAGTCTTTACAAATCATTTAGAAATGGGGTAAAATTAAATCTATTTTTGGAGAAAACTGAAGTGTTTTTTGACCTTGCATACATGTAAACCTGTTTTGGGAGTCTATTAAAACAATATCAGCAACCTTTAAAATGACATAATAGGAGCACTTTAAATGGAATTTTGGACATTCAAAATCAGGGCACCACTGAATAGAGTATATGGAGAAAAATCCTGAATTTTTTTTTCTCAAAAAACAATGTCTTTATGACTGAGAAAACTCACGACGGTGAGAAAATTATCTGTAAATTTTTGTTCTGGAAGTGAACCTCTCCTTTAAAGCATCTATAATATAATATAATATAATATAATATAATATAATATAATAATTAAAAAATAATAATAAATAATACAAGTTTTTTTGCACTATTAAAAGCATTATTTGGGGTAAATAAAATGTTCTCATTGGTCATTTTCCTTACATCATTCTCTAAAAAGTTGAACATGCTCCTCTCAGCGAGTTCTTTGGATTCCTCAAACTTCTCCACAGCCTGTTTGATCTCCTCATCAGGAATCTTGCCTTGACGTTTCTTCTTATAGTCAAAGTCTAACCGTCGACCCTCCAGTTTCTTCAGATGATGCTATCAGGAAATCACATGAGATGTGATCATTAAGTAATCAGTCAACATGGCACATTTACTGTCCTATCCTGCTAATCTTGAAATGACCAAACATTGATCACTTAATCAGCCTCGTCAATATATCCGTCCTTCACGAACCTTGAACACAAACTGAAAATGGACAAACTGCTTAATGCTAAACCCTAAACTTCATTCTGTAATCAGGAAATCGGGAAAATAAAATGAGTACTATTTGTTTAGTCAACATAACGGCCACCATAAGGGGGTGACACGCTCCACGTAGATTTAATCAGCTTTTTCTAGGCCACTGATTTTTCTGGAGTCTTCATCTTATGTGAGTTTACATCTTTTCAAATCACATTTGCACATTTGACTTCAGGTACAAAGTATTTAAAATGCAAAATCGTATTGTATCTATAAAAATTCTTTGTTTAAAATGAAGGGTCAATAAATAAAAATGAAACAGTGTCGTACCACAATCTCTTTAAGGTCTTTGTCTTGTAGAGTCTGAAGTGGGTCAATGAAGTTCTGTTTCACATTGATATCGAGGGCATCTTTAATATCAGCCATCTGCTTCATAGCTTCACCAATGTCCACCAAAGCAGCTCCTGAAAAGATGAGGTAGACATAGTTAATGTTTAACTTTAATATACAATAATGAAACATTTGTGAACCTGGACCACAAAATCAGTCATAAGAAGCACGGGTGTATTTGCAGCAAAAATACATTGTATGGGTCAAAATTATTGATTTTTCTTTTATACCAAAAAATTATTCTTATGGCTGGTTTTGTGGTCCAGGTTCACATTTACATGTACAGATATTAT
>JAHKKF010511485.1:0-16375 GCA_019740295.1 Labeo calbasu
TAGAAATGATCTATTAAAAATGTTTATTTCTATATTTTTGTCTTTAGACATATATAGAAATGGTATATATAGAAATGGTATATATATATATATATATATTATATATACACACAAACACATATAGAGATTTTTTAAATTATATATATATATATATTTTCATAAATTGTTATCTATAATATTCATTTATTTATTACAGTATACAGTATATGCACACATACAAATATTAATTTATAAATATAAATATAATTTAGACTTAGAAACAATATTTTAGTATATAAAAAGAAAAATATAATACACACATATATAATTTTTTTCTCATAATTGTTATCTATAATATAAATGTATTTTTTTTTACAGTATATATACACATACAAATATTAATTTATAAATATAAATATAACAGATTTAGAAACAGTATTTTTATTTATATATATATATATATATATATATATATATACACACAGTATAAAAAACTACCAGTGAAAGGTTTTGAACAGTAAGAATTACGTTTTTTAAACAGTCTCTTCTGCTTCTTTTTAAGAAGTCTTTTTTTTGATCCAAAGAACAACAAAAACAGTAAAATTTTAAAATATTTTTTAGATTTAAAATAACTGTTTTCTATTTAAATATATTTTAAAAGGTAATTTATGTGTGATTTCAAAGCTGAATTTTCAGCATCATTACTCCAGTCACATGATCCTTCAGAAATCATTCTAATATTCTGATTTGCTGTTCAAAAAACATCTATTATTATTATTATTATTATGTTAAAAACAGCTGAGTAGAATTTTTCAGGTTTCTTTGATGAATAGAAAGTTCAGAAGAACAGCATTTATCTGAAATAAAATTATTTTGTAACACTATAAATGTCTTTATCATTCTGTAATATATAAGCATATTAGAATGATTTCTGAAGACTGGAGTAATGATGCTGAAAATGTAGCTTTGATCACAAGAATAAATTACATTTTAAAATACATTCCAATATAAAGCAGTTATTTTAAACAGTAAAAATATTTTTACAATATTACTCCTTTTGCTGTATTTTGGATCAAATAAATGCAGGCTTGGTAAGCAGAAGAAAATTCTTTAAAAAACATTACCAGTTACTAAAAAGATTTTTAGTGTACAGTATATAACAGGTCTTCTTCCCTTCTTTGTGACAGTGTGTTATTGTGTCATGCGATAAGCTTTTCTTGACCACATGCCTTTATTTCTGTGTTTGTCAGGTCCTGGTCTGGCTTTCATCGCGTATCCAAAGGCCGTCACAATGATGCCACTGCCAACAGTCTGGGCCATACTTTTCTTCATAATGCTTCTGCTGCTGGGCCTAGACAGTCAGGTTAGATCAACACACACAAACACACCTACACTACCAACCCCTGCAATTGAATTAAAGCCATAGTTCACCCAAAAATGAACATTCTGTCAAAAACTAGACCTAAATGACTTGCGTTCTTCTGTTTCCCCCCCCAAAAAACAGAAGTCATTATTGGTTGAACTGTTTCTTTAAGACAAACTTGAAGATAATTGGAAGTCGATGCAACCTTTGAGTAATAAAATTGTCCTCTGGGTGATATATGAGTGTCCCGGAACGAAGGACTGCAAACACTCAGATGGTTAAGCCAACAGAACATAACTTGACAGCATAGCGTTCAGTCCTGATGTGAAACATCACCTCTCTGCGGCTGTGCGCCAGCGTCGAGGAATTACACCGCAGTATTTTGGGCTGCCTCCCACAAACACACCCTCACACTCACACATCACGGGACGCTCAAGTTATTCCAGTCTCATATGACTTGCTGGAAAGCCAACGTGCAGTGGATCACATTTCCTTTTGCGTATGTGTGTGTGAAATTACACCTACATCACACACACACACACACACACACACACACACACGCAAACACACTGAGAACAACAACGGTGTGGACATAAATGAGGGTGCCATTATTATGAGTGTCATTCACTTTCTAGGAAGCAATGGAAAGATGTCAAAAAAGATTTATAATGTGTGTGTTGAAGCACATTTGTTTTGATTTTCCACAGTTTAGGGTCAAATGTCAGCAATGTTTGTTCACTAAGACACTTTACCTCAGATGACCTCAAGAGGCCTGTCCCATTAAAGCAGTGTTTTTTAGAAAATGTTTGTTAGCAAAGGTTTTTTTTTGTAATATTTAAATTTTAATATATTTATATTTTACATATGAACCCAAAAAAAGATCATAAGTGTCACTTCCACAAAAATTTAAGCTATACTAAAAGATCGAAAAACAAAAGTTACTTTAAAGCAATAGTACACCAAAAAATTAAAAATTTGCTGAAAATGTGCTCACCCTCAGGACATCCAGGATGTAGATGAGTTTGTTCCTTCATGAAAACAGATTTGTAAAAATTTAGCATTGAAAAACTTGCACACCAGTGGATCCTCTGCAGTGAATGGGTGCCGTCAGAATGAGAGTCCAAACAACTGATAAAAACATCACAATAATCCATAAATACTCCACACCACAGGCCATCAATTAAAGTCTTGTGAAGTGAAAAGCTGCATATTTGTAAGAAATAAATCCATCTTTAAGGCGTTTTAACTTTAAATGGTCACTTTTGGCCAAAAAATACCAGTCTATAATCTACGATAATTCTTCCTTCAGTGAAAAAGTCCTTACTTAAAATCAGTTGCTCACCCAAAATGAAAATTTGCTGAAAATGTACTCACCCTCAGGTCATCCAGGATGTAGATGAGTTTGTTTCTTCATGGAAACAGAACTGTAGAAATGAATGGGTGCCGTTAGAATGAGAGTCGAAACAGCTGATAAAAACATCACAATAATCCTCAAGTAATCCACACCACTCTAGTCCATCAGTTAATGTCTTGTGAAGTAAAAAGCTGAATATTTTGTAAGAAATAAATCCATATTAAAGGTGTTTTAACTTTAAATGGTCACTTTTGGCCTAAAATACCAGTCTATAATCTATAATAATTCTTCCTCCAGTATTTTTATTAGATTTGTAGAAATGTAGCATTGCATCATTTTTCTTTTTTTTTTTTTATTTATTTCAATGTTCAATTTAAATTTTCAATTTTCAAATTTCATTTGAATTTTATTTATTTTTATTTAAAATTTATTTAACCTTTTATTAAATATTCTCTTAATTATTTAATAAAAAGTTAGTTCTGACTATAATGCATTTTATAATAGATGTATTTAAAAAAAATTAAAATCTGTAAAAAAAAAAAAATTAAATAAATATTTAAATTATTATATTCAATTAATTTATATACATAAACAGATTTATTTAATTTGATTTAACTTTTTCTTAATGTATCTCTTATTTTTTTTAAAGAGAAAAGCTAATTCAAAATTTTCTACTTCGCCTATATAATAAATTTAGCTATAAAGTAGATGAGTTTGTTTTTTATGAAAACAGATTTGTAGAAATGTTTTCACACCAATGGATCTTCTGCAGTGAATGGGTGCTGTGAGAATGAGCGTCCACACAACTGATAAAAACATCACAATAATCCACAAGTAATCCAAACCACTCCAGTCCATCAAATTAACATTTTATGAAGTGAAAAGCTGTGTATTTGTAAGAAATAAATCAATCTTTAAGGCATTTTTTTTTTACTTTAAACCATCACTTCTGGCCAAAAATTCAAGTCCATAATCTATAATAATGATTCCTCCAGTGAAAAAGTCCATCCCTGTTGTCCTCTCTCAATAAAATCATTGAGAATACACCACTAACAATGCACTACATGTAATGCAATATCCTAATCAGACACTATAATGCAGAAAATCAATAACAATCTCATGATCAAATGACAACACAGTCACTTCTAACAGTAACTAATACTGCAGTTCACTCATATGCTGTTACTGCAAGAGCTCACGCTTGAGCGTATACAAGTTTAACATTTTAGTTTAATGTTTGTGCATTCTAAAGTTTGGTCTGTTACTGTTTAAAATTATGATTAAAACAAAAACTGTATAAACTAACAATGCTGTACTTGTGGACTGCAGTATCCAGTGAATCACATGACCTGATGCTTCACAATCATTGGCATTGTCCAAATCACATCACTTCTCAAATGGTCTTGAATGGTTGCATTGTTCTGTGAATCATTCAGTGTAAACGCGTCTTTATAACTGTGTTCTCACGCTTAAGCAAGCATTTTCAATTGCACAATTTAAAAAAACGTAAACATTAGAAATAAATAAGAATTAAAATGACTAAAAATGAAATATAAATATATTTCAGCTAAACAGAAACATTAAAAAAGTAGAATAACAAAAGCACACAACAAAATGACTAGAATTAAAATAAAAATAAGTAAACTCATATAAATAATTTTAAGTTGAAGTACTAAAAGGGCTAAAAATTAAATCTAAAAAATATATAAAAAAAATGAAAACCAAATTGTATTAAAATTAGAAATCCACAAAAAATAAAATGAAAACTAAAAAAAAAAAAATATGTAAAAAAAAAATCAATAAGTTTAAGTTGAAGTACTAAAAATACAAAAACTTAAAAATAAACAAAGGTTTAAAAAAGTAAGAAAAATTACAAAAGCACCTAAACTAAAATTAAAATGAAGAACTGAAAATATAAGATAATAGAAAATATTAATAAATACTACAACAGTACATACACTACCAGTCAAAGGTTTTTGAACAGTAAGATTTGTGATGTTTTTTAAAGAAGTCTCTTCTGCTCACCAACCCTGCATTTATTTGATCCAAAGTACAGCAAAAACAGTAAAACTTTGAAATATTTTTACTATTTAAAACAACTGCTTTATATTTGAATATATTTTAAAATGTAATTTATTCCTGTGATCAAAGCTGAATTTTCAGCATCATTACTCCAGTCTCCAGTGTCACATGATCCTTCAGAAATCATTTTAATATGCTGATTTGCTGTTCAAGAAACATTTATCATTATTATTATTATTATCAATATTTAAAACAGTTGAGTAAATTTTGTTCAGGATTCTGATGAATAGAAAGATCCAAAGATCAGCATTTATCTGAAATAAAAAGCTTTTTTTTTAACAATATACACTATACCATTCAAAAAGCTTGGAGTCAGAATTATTTATTTATTTATTTATTTATTTTTTGGAGAAGAATTTATAGAAAATAAATACTTTTATTTAGCAAAGATGCTTTAAATGGATCAAATCAGAACATTAGAATGATTTCTGAAGGATCATGTGACTGGAGTAATGATGCTGAAATTCAGCTTTGAAATCACAGGAATAAATTACATTTTAAAATACATTCAAATTGAAAAAAGTTGTTTTAAATAGTAAAAATATTTCAAAATTTTTTACTGTTTTTGCTGTACTTTGGATCAAATAAATGCAGGCTTGGTGAGCAGAAGAGACTTCCTTAAAAACAATAAAAGTCTTACTGTTCAAAAACTTTTGACTGGTACATAATTCTCAAATATCTGTGATATTAATTTGAATCCGTCCCATAACGTGTGTGTATGTGTGTGTTTTCTCCCATCAGTTTGTAGAAGTGGAGGGTCAGATCACCTCTCTGGTGGACCTGTACCCATCCCTCCTAAGGAAGGGATACCGGAGAGAAATCTTCATCGCTGTAATCTGCGTCATCAGTTACCTGCTGGGACTCACCATGGTCACTAAAGTAAGAGAGAGCGAGACAGAGGTATACGAGTGAGTCGTATTGATCTGCAGTGTTTGAATGCTGAACGTGTGTCTGTCTTTCTCAGGGTGGCATGTACGTCTTCCAGCTGTTTGACTACTACGCCGCCAGCGGTGTGTGCCTTCTCTGGGTTGCATTCTTTGAATGTGTTGCAGTAGCCTGGGTTTACGGTACGTACATGCTAGATTAAATGGGGTTTTAATACTAGATTTTATTTTATGTTAATTTCATTTTGTTTTGTTTTAACCTTTCCTTAAATTTTCACTTAATTTTAAGGAAAAGGCTAATTCAGAATTTTCTACTTCACCTTTATGATGATATATATATATATTTAAATTCCACTTTTTTTCAAGAAAAGAAATTCTATAACTTATATTTTAATTAGTTTGGTATTATATAAATATATAACTTATAGAAAAAGAGTCACTCTAGTTTTAAAGGATATTTTATAATAACTTAAGGCTTTTTATTTGAATTTCATTTGAATTTTATTTATCTTTATTTTTATTTTATTAAACTATAAAATTATTTTAACTAAAAAATGTATTTAAATATTCTCTTAATTATTTAATTAAAAAGTAAATTCTGATTGTTATGCATTCTATAATACATAGAATTTTAAAAAAACTGTTAAAATTGTGAATTTCTATTTTTTAAAGACAAGAAATACTTCAATTATTAGATTCAATTCATTTATATACATAAAGAGATTTTATTTTATTTTACTTTTTCTTAAAGTATCTCTTTTTAAAATGTAAATATTATTTATTTATATATATATAATTTTTTTTCCAGTAAAATTAATTTATCAATCATATTTTAATTAATTTGGTATTATATAAATAGATCATTTGTAGAGTCATTCTAGTTTAAAAGGATGTATTATAATAACTTATGGCTTTTAATTTACTTTTATTTATATTTTAATTTTATTTAACTTTTTATTATATTTTTTCCTAACTTTCTGTTATGTTTTTTATTGCTGCTTTTTTTTTTTTTTTAAATAAAAGATCTATGTATTTTTATTTTAATCCAAAAAAAGCAATTTTTCAATTATATTTTATAATTATATTTTAATTAATTTTGTACTGTTTACAGATGAAGCAATCATTCTTGTTTTAAAGGAGATATTAGGCCTATATTAAGCTATTATATTTTAATTTTAATTTTGTTTTATTTAACTTTTCTTACATTTTCTTTTATTTTTTTAAGGAAAAAGCTAATTCTGAATTTTCTACTTCACCTATAGATAAATTCTAGAGCTTAAAAGGACGTATAACAATAACTTATGGCTTTTATTTTTTAATGTACTTTTATTTTTTTATTTTAACTTTTTGTAATTTTTTTTCCTAACTTTGTTAAGTTTTTTCTGTCTTTTATACTTTTTTAAAAATAAAAGATCTGTGTATTTCTATTTTTATCCAAAAAAAGCAATTTTTCAATTAATTATATGAATATAAATTATATTAATTATAATTAATTAATTTTGTATTGTTTACAAGCAACCATTCTAGTTTTAAGGACATTATATTAAGCATTTTTTATTTTATTTTAGCTAATTCAGTCCTTTCTGTGTCCTTTCAAAAATAAATCTATTAAAAAAGACTTAAAATCAGGTAAAGATATCATTTAATTAATTCAGATTTCAATGCATTTGGTTCTACATACATAGATACCTTTTTTCCATTATTTTTAGAAAATTATTAGAGAATTTTACCCTTTTTTTAAGATATAGTTTTGTATTCACTGAGGATGCTGTTCACACTAAATCAAAAACAAAATAGTACTTTAAAATAGGTTCATAATATTAATAATTTCAGTTCTGGGCCAATCAAAAATATTTATTCAGTAATGTTTTTTATTAATATTTATGACAGTAAAGACATTCATAATGTTACATGATTTCTATTACAAATAAAAGCTCTTGGTGGTTGCTAGGCAGAATTAATTGCTAATTTTAACATATAATAAAATATGTTTTTTATTTAAATTGTAATAATATTATTGTTTTAACTGTATTTTGATCAAATAATACAGCCTTGCTGAGTATAAGTTACTAAAAATGTTTAAATAAAATGTAATCAACCCAAAGTTATATACCTTTTAACCTAAAATCATCATGCTGATACATAAAAAGAGCTTATGGACATTATGTTTTACAAGCCTAAATGCACAAATCATTGTAAAATCACTGTGGTTTCAAGGTATTTGAGTGTTAAAGTCAATCAAACACAATAATCAATCACAACTATTAAATGGGTGTTTGTTCAGAAACAGATGCTGTGGTCATTTGTGTTTACAGCATAAATCTTTGCATGAAGCTCATTAATGTTGCTCAATCAACAGTCTAACAATGTTTGCTGAGAATAATCTTATATAATCTTATTTAGACTTATATAATCAGATCAGTCCTCTGGGCTTATTTCAGATCTTTATTTTTCATCCCATGAAATCTGCATACTTTTCCTCATGTTTTCATTGCTGATCATTGGGAAAAACTCAATAGTAATCGCATAAATCTCGACCGTATGTGTGCGTTTGCAGGGGCTGATAATTTCTACGATGCTATAGAGGACATGATCGGCTACAGACCCAACGGCTGGATGAAATGGAGCTGGATGCTGATCACTCCTGTCCTTTGTGTGGTAAGTGTTTGTGAACGCACTTTACGTTTGAGAAATATGGCCAGCAGCAACGGTTTGTGATGATTCTTTCCCTTTCAGGGTTGTTTTGTCTTTTCATTGGTGAAATACAAACCGCTCACCTATAACAAGTTTTACGAGTATCCTGATTGGTCCATTGGATTGGGTTGGGCTCTTGCACTGGCTTCTATGATTTGCATCCCGATGATGGTCGTCATCAAAATCATCCAATCAGACGGCTCCCTGATAGAGGTCAGAAAGTCATGAATTGATTGTAAAACACTTTAAACATTTACATCTATTAGCATTTTGATCATATTTTTATTAGAAAATTACAATCTGTGATGTTAGGATGATTCTTAAGTTAAAGGGCAAAACCTTTGTGTCTCATAGGATGATTTATATATATATATATATATACACATTTTTAAAGATTTTTTAATTTTATTTAACTTTTCCTTTTTTTATTTTTCTTTTTTAAGAAAAGATCTATTTATTTCAATTTTTCTAAAGAAAAGCAATTTCTCAACTAATTATATTTTAATGTGTTTTGTATTATTCACAGAAACAACCATTCTAGTTTTAAATTATATATTATATAAAGCTATTACTTTTTTATTTAAATTTATTTTAATTTTTTATTTTATTGAACTTTTTAACTTATCTTATTTTTTTTAAGAAAAAAGCTAATTCAAAATGTTCTACTTCACTAAAATATATATAACTTATATACAGACACACACACACACACACACGCACATATATATATATATATATATATATATATATATATATATATATATATAAACAAAACAGGGTGTTTCTGTTTTTTTCCAATAAAATAGATTTATCAATCAAATTTTAATTAATTTGGTATTATATAAAAAGATAATTTCTAAAATCATTCTAGTTTAAAAGGATGTATTATAATAACTTATGGCTCATAATTTTAATTTACTTTTATTTTTTATTTTAATTTATGTAATTTTTTATTACATTTTTTCTTAATTTTTCTTCTTAATTTTTTTCTTTTTTATTTGTTTTTTAATAAAAGATCTGTGTATTTTTTAATCAAGAAAAGAGATGTATCAATTTATTATATTTTAATTAATTTTGTATTGTTTACAGAGAAACAGCTATTCTAGTTTTATTGTAACTTATTTTAATTTAGTTTTATTTAACCGTTTCTTAAATTTTGTCTTATTTTTTAAGAAATATTTTATATAATTTGGTATTATATTAACAGATAATTTCTAGAGTCATTCTAGTTTAAAGGACATATTATAATAACTTATGGCTCATAATTTTAATTTATTTTTATTTTTATTTTAATTTTATGTAATTTTTTTCTTAATTTTTTTCCTTTTTTTATTAGTTTTTTAATAAAAGATCTGTGTATTTTTTAATCAAGAAAAGCAATTCATCAATTATTTTTTTTAATTAATTTTGTATTGTTTACAGAGAAACAACCATTCTAGTTTTATAGGATATATTATATTAAGCTATTATATTTTTATTGTAATTTATTTAAATTTTGTTTTACTTAACGGTTTCTTACATTTTGTCTTATTTTTTTAAGAAATATTTTAATTAATTTGGTATTATATTAATAGATAATTTCTAGAGTCATTCTAGTTTAAAGGACATATTATAATAATTTATGGCTCATAATTTTAAATTACTTTTATTTTTTATTTTAATTTTATGTAATTTTTTTCTTAGTTTTTTTCCTTTTTTTATTAGTTTTTTTAATAAAAGATCTGTGTATTTTTTAATCAAGAAAAGCAATTTATCAATTATTTTTTTTAATTAATTTTGTATTGTTTACAGAGAAACAACCATTCTAGTTTTATAGGATATATTATATTAAGCTATTATATTTTTATTGTAATTTATTTAAATTTTGTTTTACTTAACGGTTTCTTACATTTTGTCTTATTTTTTTAAGAAATATTTTAATTAATTTGGTATTATATTAATAGATAATTTCTAGAGTCATTCTAGTTTAAAAGGACATATTATAATAATGTATGGCTTTTAATTTTAATTTACTTTTATTTTTATTTTATTTTATTAACCTTTTATTACATTTATTACATTTTATTACTTTTATTACATTTTCTTAACTTATTATATTGGTATTGTATACCAAATTAAAAACAAAATAAAATAAAATAAAATAAACAAATAAATTCATCTTTTTCATTTTTGTATCTCTCTCACTGAATAGCTTCAATAAAAAGAGGTAAACTAATAAAAAAAATATTATATAATAAAAAAAATTATTTATCTTTTTCTTACATTTTCTTTTAACTTTTAGGAAAATAACTAATTCATAATTGTTATTTTACCTATAAAAAAAATAAATAAAAATGTTAAAATTTAGGGAGTTTTCTGCTTTTTTTCCATGGAAAGAAATCTATCAGTCATATTTTAATTTGGTTTTATATAAATAGATAATTTCTAAAGTCATTCTAGTTTAAAAGGACATACAGTATTATAATAACTTAAGGCTTTTTATGAAAAAATAAATAAAATAAAATAAAATAAAATAAAATAAATATATATATATATATATATAAAACAAAGATTTTTTTTTTTTTTTTAATAATTTTTTTTTTTATTCAATGCAAATGCTGTCCACACTAATTCTAAATCAAAAAGTGTATTTTAAAATAGGTTTATAATATAATCTATAATGTGACATTAACAATTATCAGGTATTGTTTTAAAGTCTATAGCACTGCATTCATAATTTTTAATAACAGTCTTGAAAATGTCCTCAAATCAACTAATGTTTCGTGTTCAGCGGATCAAAGCCGTGGCGGCGCCGGTTAAAGGAGGCGCGAGCTCTCGCCCGAAGGAGTACAGCCTGAAGAACAGCGAGCTGCTTCACCCGCTGGACCCCAACGGCATCCACGCCTTCACCAAACACAGCCACACCATCGTAGAAACTACTATGTGAGACTCTCTAAGAGAGATTCCCATATTCTCCCGCTCCTGTCCTCTCCTATAGGAGATCCCGTTTTCCTGTTGTCCCGCTCCCTTCCCCTCCGTTCCTCTTTCTCGCTCTGCACTAGTGCGTTTTTACGAAATGATCTTATATCGATATATCTTTTTTGCCATGTAGGATTTGTACTCTGATTGTAATCAATGGTATTAGCACTAATGCTGATATTGTAATAACCTGATGTGAGCTTTAGCCGTCTGGGGCGGTTTGTTTAATCTGTAGTGCACTGTTTCACATTAAACCACGTCCTAACCAGGAACGACACAGGATTTACCGCTCACTGCATCACCATTTCTTTCAAATTAATGAGTTTTGGTCCTAAACAGCCACAATGACACATTTTGCTTTCTATTTAGGTCCTGTCACGCTAAATACCCTTGCCCAAAAAAGCACATAATGTTTTTTCTAATTTAATTTAATTTAATTTAATTTAATAAATTCAGGCATGAATGCTGTTCACACTAAATCTAAAACAATTTTAAAATGGTTTTTTTTTTTAATAGGAAGTTAGTCTTTATTTAAAGACTTAACATCAGGAAATTTCTACTTTTTTCGAGAAAATATATAATTTAATTATCAATTCAGATTTTAATTATATGATAGGATATGCATAATTACCCTTTTAAAAAAGTAAATAAATAAATAACTACATTTTATAGTTTCAGATTTACTCTGAATGCTGTTTTAATTTATTTTATTTTATGAATTCAGACCACTACTTTCTACTTCACTTCAATAATAAACTTATCTAAAAAGACTTAAAATCAGGAAATTTCTACTTTCTTCAAGAAAAGGTATTTAATTCATTCATATTTTAATTAGTTTGATATGGTATACATAAATACCCTTTTTTAAATAAATAAAAAAATATTTTATAGTTTCAGATTTACTCTGAATGCTGTTCACACTAAATCTAAAACAATTTTAAAACAGGTTTATAATCTTAATAATTTTGGCTATCATTATAAACTCTATATCGTTTCCTTTATTTTATTTTACTTTATTTTATTTTATTTTATTTTATTTTAATTTGAATGAATTCAGACTTCCCCTCAATAATAAATTTATTTAGAAAGAAGGAAATTGATAATTTTTAAATAATTTATTATAATAATTTATTTAAAAATTAGGAAATTTCCATTTTCTTCAAGAAAAGGTATCATTTAATTAATTCAGATCTGAAACTATTTTAAAATAGGCTTATAATATTAATAATTTTGGCTATCATTATAAACTCTATATCGCTTCCTTTATTTTATTTTATTTTATTTTATTTGAATGAATTCAGACTTTTATACGTCCCTTTAATAATAAATTTATTTAAAAAGAAGGAAATTGATCATTTTTAAATAATTTATGATAATAATTTATTTTAAAAATGAAGAAATTTCTATTTTCTTCAAGATATAATTGAATTAATTCCGATCTAAAACAATTTTAAAATAGGTTTATAATATCATTAATAATTTTGGCTATCATTGTAAACTCTATATCACTTCTTTTATTTTAAAATAGTCTTTACGCAAATAAATGAATACAATGTCACAGCGAAATCCCATTGGTCCAAAATCCTGCTCCGCATAGGTTTATGTACATAAACTATTGATTACACTCTGATTTTATTGCTTTGCATGACATTTTACTTTCTATGAGGACTTCTATTGTGTCGCACCTGGTTAGGACGGCAATTCATCAGCAGAGAGAGCAAGTTTTAGCTTCATTTTTAGGAAAGACTTACTGTAAAACAGCACCGAACTTAAATGTGACATAAACTACATTATGACGTCCGTCAGTGGTTGTGGCAGTAACTCTTGTTCGATGAGGTTCTTAAATGTTCTTTGTCTTGAAGAAAAATGAATGTACCTCCGCTTCGGGCGGACGCTGTGCACAGACATGCACAAACACGTAAGACATAAGCAAAGCTTAACGCTCTGTCCTTTCGTCTCTCCTTGAACTGTAGTGATCACTGCCATCGCACACATCGAGCCACTGAGTTCCTCTAACACTGTAGGCAGCTGTGTTCACTAATATAAGTATAATTTGATGCACCTTTATAAGCGTCATTTACTGTAAGATGATCCGAGAGCTGATGATTATCAACACCACGCAGGGCCGTTTGGCAGCACTTTACTAGCTGTTCATGTACAGCGGGGTCCGAAGGTCTGAGATAGGTGTGTGTGTGTGTGTGTGTATATATATACATAAATATATAAATATACACACACATATATATACATTTTTAAACTTTAAAAATGTTTTTATATTGTAAAGAAATTTAATTCAAACTTTTCTACTTCCCCAGGTTTTATACATATTAAAAAAAACAATCAAAAAGTCAGAAAATTTCTACTTTGTTAAAAAAAAACACATTTATCACATTTGAATTCATTTGATATTGCAGTTTTTTAAAAACTATTATTTGAGAAAACATTAAAAAATCTATTTTTTAAATGTTTTAAATATTCAGTGTTTTTTGTTTTATATGAACACCAGAGCCATGCACATGACATGCAGGCAAAAAACTTATTGTGACCACGAATTAAGAATTTTGTTCCATAGTTTTAGTCCACAAATTAATTAGTTCCCTCATTTTAGTAAATCACTGGCACATTCTACCAATTTGTTCCATCACAGTGTGACCACAATCTACTAAAATGAGGGAATTAATACGTTTAGAGAAAAATAAAAATATTAAAATGTATTTGAAATATGTTTATTTTGTGCCATGCGATTTGACTGCAGTTGTACTTTTGGTTTACTAAACTGGCATACTTAAAATCTGGAACAACTAATTTTGTGCTTAACGCGTTTAAAATGTGAGAAAATAGTGCTGAAGTTTAACTAAAGATATACTTAAGTATATTTGTGACCCAGGACCACAAAACCAGTCATAAGGGTCAATTTATTAAATTGAGACTAATAAATGCTGAATAAATAAGCTTTCCATTGATGTAATGTTTGTTAGAATAGGACAATATTTGGCCGAGATACAACTATTTGAAAATCAGGAATATGAGGGTGAAAAAAAATCTAAATAATTAGAAAATCACCAATGAAGTTCTTAGCCATGCATATTACTACACTGTAAAAATATGTTGAGTCAACTTAAAATTTTAAGTTCAGTCAACTCAAAAAAAAAAAGTTTAATCAACTTGAAATGTGTTGTACGAAGCGACAACTTCAGCTTTTAGGTTTAACTAACCAAATTTTTAGTTTAGTCAACTCAAATATCTAAGTTGTCACTTAGTACAACTTAACATTTCACGTTGGCTAAACTTATTTGAGTTGACTGAACTTAAATTTTATGGCAGCGGTAACAAATTATTTTAAGTTGACTCAACAAATTCTGTTTTATTGTTTGTTTGTTTGAAGTTTTGATATATTTACAGTAAGAAATTGACAAAATACCTTCATGGAACATGATCTTTACTTAATATCCTAATGATTTTTGTCATAAAAGAAAAAACGATAATTTTGATCCATATTATGTATTTTTGGCTATTGTTACAAATACACCCATGCTACTTAAAACTGGTTTTGTGGTCCCGGGTCACATTCAATTTGTGCTAAAGTGGAACTACTGTAAGTATACTTCAGGTACACTTTAAATATCTTGAATTTAAAGACTGATATTATACAGAGATCATACAATCTTTATTAATAGTGATATTAAAACACTTTTTAGGCTTATGACTTGTGCACAAACTCCAAATAAAGTTTAATCATAATTTTATATTAGATCAGTAATCTTAAGTGATATAAGTCAATACATATGCTAGTGGACTTGAAGTATAGTTAGTATGAAATAAATGTGTTTTAAATAAATTATGGCATTGTTTGTTTTTATTACTAGGGTTGAGAGAACAATTTCTTAATTCATTCTTAATTTGTGGCATACATATTCACTTTTTAGATTTTCATTATGAATTGTACTATTTGCATAATATTTTGAGGAAAAAGCTGACAAGAACAAAAGCATATTGTGCTTCAGTCTGTACAAAGAGTCACATGATCAATATCACTAATTCACTTCCATCAAATTAGTGACTTAGAAATAGTTTTTTTTTTCTCCCCCAAAACCAAAATTTTGATTCCTGACGTCAGACATTTGGAGGCCGCTGTCTATCACATGATTCAGCACAGCCAAACTCGCTCAACAATCATCAAACCATCAGCTTTCAGAATGAACGCAGGAAACCTGGGCTTTACGTCCTTGCACAGAGACACTGCCTAAGAATGAGATTGTGCAATTGTCTCTTTAGCCTTAAAACCCTCCAAATATTCAAGCTAATCACCAACAGCAAAGAACTGCCCCTCATAATACCTCTGTGTCCCTTACCTTCGACCACCCACCCTCCATAAATACCATCCCCTCTCACCCCAGCGTCTTCGTACACATCCGACCTGACCCGTGACCCCTGAACTCTTCTAGATTTAGCTAGACCCTCTGACCTATTTCCACCAATCTTGAGCTAACTGTTCACTAAGCAAGTGTTTGCTCATTTGTAGTATTTTCATTTATCTAAAATTTGCCTTTTTGTATTTAACCATTTTATACTGTACCTGATGTGATTGGTCATTTGCCTATATTTTTTCTGAATGTATTCAGAAATTTATATTTAAACGGTGATTAGTCTTTAGCCTAAATGCAACTTGCAGTGTGCAATATTTGTAAACAACCGGCTTTGTCCATTTTTTATTATAATTTCATCTGGAAGGTACTGTAATATGATAAAAACAGGAAATTCAAGATACAATTTTTCATTCACATTTTGTTGTACTGTAAGGTAACTTGATTAAACAAAAACAAACAAAAAAACTTGTAAAACCAAAGTAGTTTTGTGACAAACACCATTCTAGATGCATATTGCATCTTTCAGACAAAATAAAAAAATGTCCAATCTAGGAATGTGTTGTGTAAAGTCTGTTCAGAAATGTCTATACCTGCTTTTTTGATGTTCTGTACCAGAATGGACCGAGATGAGGACGATGATGGTCAAGTACACATCTCAGTGAACCCCAATGGAAATGCTTCCTTTTCAAATCTA
>JAHKKF010511491.1:0-15271 GCA_019740295.1 Labeo calbasu
CTAGCATGATTACCAAGTTACTAGCATTTTGCTAACATGTTTCTTGCACGATTAGCAAGCTACTAGCATGTTGTTAGCATGTTTCTAGCATGATTAACGTTAGTAGCATGTTACTAACAGTTTTAACACGATTAGTACGTTTCTAACATGTTTCTAGAATGCTAGCATATTTCTAACATGGTTAGCATGTTATTAGCATGTTGTTAGCATGTTATTAGCATGCTAGTAACAAGTTAGCACGATTAGCATGTTATTAGAATGTTAGCATGTTAATAAGTTACTAGCATGATTCTGATTCTAGCATGATTAGCATGTTACTAGCATGACTTTAGCATGATTACCAAGTTACTAGCATTTTCTTAGCATGTTTCTATGCCAATCCAGTTAAAACTATCTTAAACCAGTTGTTTCAATAAAAACAGCTAAAAAACAGCTTAGACTGGCTGCCTAACCTTGCTAAATAGCTGGTTTATCATTTAACAGGTCTCCTGACCAGCCTGACCAGCTAAAAATTGGCCAAAACCACTTTAAAACCAGCCTAGGAGACCAGCCAAAGCAGCCAATCATCTTATGCTGGTTTCAGCTGCTTTTTCAGTAGGGAGGTGTTAAGGTTTGCTATAGCAATAAAATAGCTTAGATGCACCATAGGTCTCTTTGTATAAAAGTTTTCACCCCTTCAATGAAAGTCTGTGGGATTTTTGGTAGATTTGATAGTCTGGTTTTCAAAAACCATAAGCCGGATTAGTTAGAAGAGATATAGTAACTAAGTTTTGGTTCAGAAGAAGAAGAAGAAGAAGAAGAAGAAGCTTATAAAGTAGATTTTCAAGCCAACTTAAATATTAAAAGAATTAAAAGAGAAATTCTAAAAAAAAGTTATCAGATGCAGAGACAAATCTAAAAAAACTAAACATTATATGCAATTACACAACATCACATTAAATAAATCTGACATTAAACAAATAAATAAACAAACCTGAGCAACATTACCTCAATTAATGACGTGAGTTTGGAGCAGGTTTGTTGATCATGGGGAAAGTCTTCAGAAAACCTGTATGAAAACGGTCATTATTTAAAAAAAAAAAAAAACATTACCTTTAAAAACAAACAAACAAAAGGCTCATATATCAGTCCTCTTGTTGCTAGATGAAGAAAGACATTCAGTATGACCACCATCTCATCCCAAAACTCCTCGAACTTTCTCCCAGAATATAGATCAGAAGCTGTTGAGATTTCTGTGCTGGGATCAGCTGTGCTGAAGGTCTCACTAGAGGAAAGACAAAGACAATTCCATCAAACGAGAAGAAAAAAAACACTCAGGGTATCTGTGATAGTCACATAAAAGCACAGCGGCCTAAGAAAAGAGGAGACAGTGTGTTATTGAGACAACAGAAGACAGATAAGGTGAAAAGAACAGGCTGGAAACACAGTTATTGATTTCTACCACAACAGACCACAGATCAGAAGCATTCACCAGAGATTCCACGACTAAAAGCATATGCGGTTATAACATATTCAGTTCTACAGGCCAAAAACATGTTAGTTGATGCATGAACTGTTTATATCATTATTGACAAAATTTGAGAATCCTTGATTGAATTGTAACATTACCATATTAGCATTAGTTAATACATTATGTAATGGTAATGCACTAAATAAATAACACTACTAAGGTAATGCATTAATGCATTTTTTTAATCTAGGTTAATGATAAATGTTAAAACATTTGGGGTTGTAGGATTTTTAATGTTTTTGAAATGTCATATGCTCACCTAAGCTGCATTTAATGGAAAAAAAAAAGTACAGTAAAAATAGTAATATTGCCAAATATCATTACAATTTAAAGTAACAGTTTTCTATTTGTATACATTATAAAATGTATTTTATTCCTGAATTTTCAGCATCATTACTCCAGTGTTCAGTCACATGATCCTTCAGAAAATATTCTAATATGCTGCTCAAGAAACATTTCTGATTATCATCAGTGTTGAAAATAGTTTTCCAGATTCTTTAATCAATAGAAAGTTCAAAAAGAACAGTATTTATTTGAAATACAAATCTATTGTAACATTATAAATGTCTTTAATGTCACTTTGGATTAATTTAATGCATCCGTGCTGAATAAAAGTATTAATTTATTTTAATTATTTAAAAAAAAAATCAATTTGAATGGTAATGCACATGTCATTATTCACTGCTAATTCATGTTTGCTCATACAAAATCAACTAATGTTAATTTATACAACACAGAAATGAACATTAACCAAAATTAATGAATGCTGGAAAAGTACTGATTATTATTATTACAATTTGTGGTAGTCTGCCTGTGGCAGCAGCCTCAAATCTGCTGTTGGATTCACCAAAAACGAAGAATCGGAAGAAACACAAAGCATTTGCGGAGCAGCCATCTGAATATAACTCTCACAGGCTTTTGTGCTGATTAAAAATTACTGGAGTACGAGCATCTCCTTCAGTGAACCAGCAACGGGCAACAGCGATTCCATTTCACATGGCAGTGATTTTCATTTCCTAGAGAGGGGGAGAGAGAGAGAATCCCAGAGGAATAACAGCGCTCCTCTGGCAATGACAAGTTTGACAGCTTCAGCCACAGAGACAAAGACAGGACAAAAGTGAATAATGAGTTCTTCACATCGGGGGATTCCTGCAGCTGAAGGTGCCAGTGAGTCAGAGGCACACAGGCGGACGGCAGGTTCCTCCTCCAGCACCTGATGGTGGCAGCTGCCTTCTGCACCGACATGTCCTCACATGCCATTCCAACATGCTCTACGGACACGCTGCCATGCTGTTCCTGACAGCAAACACAAAAAGCAGACAATTCAACCCATACACAAAACACAGGCTCTGAGATGAGCTGGGTTAACTCCAGTATGGGGGAATGAGTGAGGAACTGAAATTAGCTACGCTACTTAATCCAGCTACTTATTTTAGTAGTGTGACAGTAGCTCAGGTGGTTCAAACAGTGGAGCTTTTCCAGGAAATTTATTTTTATTTTTTTGCATTGTATTGTGCATGCAACCAAGCGGACTGAAGTAACAGTCAAATGCACTTTCTTCTCTTAAAAGAAGCCTTTAAATGTTCAAACCTATGTTTTTAATTCAGTTATTAAAAAATGGGGGGTTATTAGTGTTGTTTAGTTTACAAATCAAGATTCTCATTGTTTCTTCAAAGTAAAGGTCCTTGCACACCTGAAATTCTTGTCTGAAATTTTCACACATTAAAAAATAAAATACAATCCCACACTGTGTCAATCACGTTTACACACTACATTTGAAACTTTCACCTGACAATAAACATAAATAAATAAAAATACTGGATCGGGTTCAGATTTCTGCGTTTTTTGCATCCAAAAAAACGGATGTTTTCGGACTCAGTGTGCAAGGCCTTTGCACTAAATTTTATCCAAAAAGTTATTATGTTTATTTATATTTTAACATATTTATATTTTTTATAACAATTTATGTCCACCTACTCAGTGTTGTTACTGTTAATTAAAACTAAAACTATTTAAATATACACATTACATTTTTTAAAAATTAAACTGTGGAAATGTTGCCTTGGCAACTACTGAAATTACCAAAAAAAAAAGCTAAGACCCATAAGACAATTACTACCTAAACTAAAATGTAAGCTGAAAATAAATAAATAAATAAATAAATAAATAATTATATATATACAAAATACTAAAAATGTAATATATTTTTTTATAAAAATAAAACATAGCTACTTAAAAAAAAAAAATGATAAATAGAACAATCGTATATAAATAGTATTAATAACACTGCCTACTTCAGCTTTACATGCAACTCTAATTTGCATAAAGCTTGATTTGTAGATTGATTTTCCCCCAAAAAGTGTCATGCAAAACATTGATCTGTTTGTCTGGACTTCTCAACCTGCATCCCAACTCAACATTAATGGCATTCTAATGGCATGTTTTTGGTCTGTTGGTCTGACCGATGCAAGACAGAGGAAGTATATTAGAACATGCATGAAAACGATCATGAATTTGCATGTTTGGTGATGCATATGTGCAGAAATTTCACACTGAATCTTTGACAAAGATGTTGCTTCAATAGTTATTATTAAAGTGCATATTCAAACTAAACTGCTTTAAAAGTTTAGCCTCCCAAGCGACTCGTATTTGAAAAAGTAGCTTAGCAAATAAACTTAGTAAGCTGAAATGCCGGCTGTTGTCCATGGAGAAATCAGTGCTAATTTGAAAATTGGCCCCGGTTCAGATGGACTGACACGTATCTCGGCTGATCCGTCCTTCCTTATGGACTGCGTGTCACTTCATACGGGGGATTTTCCACTCAGCCGAGTGGATTTTGCATCATTTCTTGTCAGTTTGCTTTGTTTGTGTGAGGTGAGCGGCGAGAGAGGACGTGCATCTACGATACGCGCTAATCTCCGTCTCATCAGAGCGACGGGTGCGAGGCATTTATGGCAGATGTCCATTAGCAGCCGATCAGCAGGGTCTGTCTCCACAGGGGCCGTGACAGGTCTGAGTGTGTGTGTAAGAGAGAGAGAGAGAGAGTGTGTGTGTATTACGGATCCGGCTCTGTGCTGGCCCTGTGGATTTCTCCCTCGCCCCACGCGGGCGTCTCGGACACAAGCTGCCGTCCTCCCCCCCGCCTCTGAGATCAGGAACCCACTTATCCAGCCACGCCATTGTCTAGTGTGTCCACACACATCTGTTATGCTTGGGCAACACCGCCGCTGACAGACAGTCCATTGTTCCCGCGGCCGGTAGGAGGACGCAGTCACAGTTTGGGGTAATTGCCGCTCCTAATTAGTTCAAGACACACACACGCAATTGCTTTTTAATTAAACGCCATCCAGCCTCTAATGAGCAATCAGTATCAACCAATAAAAAGACAAAACGCTTGCAGAATCACAGTTTTGAAAGAAAATGTTTGTGCAAAAGTCACTAGGGTGTTCTAGCCAGTTGCCAGGGTGTTGCTATGCAATTATTTGAATTGTTTTGGTGTGTTACTATGCAGTTGCTATGGTCTTCCGGGGGGCTGTTAGGGCGTTTCTAACAAACATCGGGCATTTGGAATGTTTGCACGTTGCTATGTGGTTGCTAGGGTTTTCTACAACATGCCTCTTCCAGCACTGCCAAGTTGGGCTACTTTAGCACTGTTGCCACGGATTTAAGCGACCCCAAAAATGTGATAAATATCACATAAATATTGCATTTATATACATATATAAATGTGAATTTTTCAAGAGGAACCCTGCCAAACGTGATTTTTAAAGGGGGACCCCCTTCGAAACGTGATTGGGCTAGTTTTGAGTAGCAATTGGGCGGGCTTTGTTGTGAAAATCTGGCAACCCTGGTTACTTCAAACATTTCAAAAACGTCTTAAGAGCAGATTCAAATACATAATAAATGTAAAACATACTGTTTGCTGCATGGCATTTTAGAGGCGTATTGCAAATTATGTAAAATAACATCTTCCATAAGAAAACTCGTCTAATTGTACCTCAGTATGAGCAATATTGACAGTGAAGCTCTACTTACCAGAAAAATACTACAAAATTAAAGAAATAATAATCATTTTATTCAGCCAGGATGCATTCAATTGATCAAAAGTGACAGTAAAGGCATTTATAATTTATAATATATTATAATAAGATTTCTATTTCATATAAATCCAGGTATTTTGAACTTTCTATTCATCAATAAATTCTGAAACAAAAATGTATCAGTTTTCACAAAAATATGAAGCAAAAACAATTGTTTTTAACATTGATAATAATCAGAAATCTTTCTTGAGCAGCAAATCAGCATACTGGAATGATTTCTAAAGGATCATGTGACACTGAAGACTTGAGTAATGATGCTGAAAATTCAGCTTTGAATCACAGGAATAAATTTAATTTTAGAAAACATTCAAACAGAAAACAACTATTTGAAACTGCAATAATATTTCACAATTTACTGTATTTTTGAACAAATAAATGCAGCCTTGGTGAGCTTAAAGGGCTCCTTTTTAAAAAATGTAAAATCTTTTGAACTGTTGTGTATGCAAAGAAAAGAGAAAGAAGGAAAAGGACGAGCGAGGCTGATCTTGCTTAATCCCAGAATGCCGAGATGTCCCATGTTGCCATGGATTTTGTAACCTGATAATGTGAACAGACTGTACCGTCACTGTGGGAACATGGGCGGCTTTCACCTCATCTCACAACTCAGGTCCTCTCTGAACTCCCTCTGGGCCGCTGGCTGACACAGACCTGCTAATGATGACGGGAAGCGTAACCTGTAGATGCTAGAGGAAAAAAAAAAAAAAACTGAACTCCATCTGTACCCAAAATCACAGTTAATGCATATGGAGTTTTACAAGCTATTTTCATAATTTAAAGTATACGTTCCTAACCAAAAGCACTTAAAGAAAATTATATCTTTTTAAATGTGTCAGATGACGTCATTAATTTTTACACTCACACACAAAAAAACAAAGAGGATCTCAACTGGAGTGACTAATAAAACTTGTTTTTTTAAACAAATCCAAATGAATCACTGAATCATTCATATGAACCATCCAAATGAACCAATTCACCCAAATCAACAGGCTGCTCATGGACAGTCAAAACGAATATGAAAAACAGCAAAACCCAATGTGATTAACTGGCTTTAGGCAATTCCCAGGAGTCTTTAGGTTTTACATATATTAGACATGTTGACAAGGCTGAACAAGAACTTCTCGGACTAGTAACCAGATTTGACATGCCAGCGAATCTTTGAAACGTTGAAAAGTTTCGTTTGAGCTATTGTCACAATAAGTTGCAAAGAAGACCAGTCCGCCTATGCGTAACTATGAGCTGTTTTTCCAGTGGTCAACCACATCAGAAAGCTCTCAAGACCGGTTAAATTTTAAGAGGGTCACTAAATGCATTGCTGCACGGATTGAGTTGGTGCATTGTTGTGTAACTGCAGTCAGAAGAGTTTTTCATTTGACCATTATGTGCTTGGTATAGATTTAGTAGTAAAGATTCAAGGCTTCAGTGTGCTGCCTAAGACATTTTGAGCACAAACCTGGCAGCTGTTCACAGAATCAGTGACGCACTTCTCCAGAGTCGGCCAGCAGAAATAATTCTTCACCAGTACAGTTGTATTTGGAAAGCTTGGATGACCAGCACTCAGCCAGGAGGGAATTCGTTGGATTAACCATCATTTTACTAGTTCCTGTTCTGTAACTCTCTTTAACAAAGAGCAAGTGAAGAGGAACTAAATCCTGGAACGGAACGTTGATAAAATTGCAAATCCTTGAAAATTCTTGTGGCTTGAGGTCATTCTGGTTTCCTGAATCTCTGAGCTCTGTTGGAAAACAGGAAGAAAAATTACACTTCACAGCCTTTACAAACACTTTCAAGTATCTTCTTTATCATTTATGGATGGTATAATGTTATGTGAGTAAATAAAAAAAATCTTTTAAATATTTTATTGAGAATCTTAGTGACACATTGATTAATAAATCAATGGATACAAAATGATGATGCAAATGGATACATGGATAATATAGATAAAAATTTGGTAGTGAAACACCTTTTACTCAAAAATTGCTAGTTAATTTGACAAATAATTGCAAAGAAATGTCAAATAAATTAAATATGCACTTTTGAAGTCTAAAAAAAGTATTTTCTTGTAAAACATTCCAATAATCTATTGTATTTACAATTCTAAAAAAATATTTTTTCAGTGTAATTTAATTGGCTGACAAGATTACTGCAACTGTATCAATGCACAAATGATAATGCATTTTAAGCTTTTTTTTAAAAGATAAAAACAATATAACTTTGAGAAAATGCAATTTCTTCAGACTGAACGTGACAGTTCAATAAAAGACGAACATTTTTAATCACAATATAAATCAAGTGGCTGGCTGAATGCAATAGCTCAAACCTTGTTCAGAGGAGTTCTGGGAAGGAAAATAATTCTCACGACAAATTGCACAGGTGAGGCGATGCTACAGGTGTTGAGGTCAGTGAAAGGTCCAGGTGACCATCTGTGCGTGTGACGGCTCGCAGAGATCAGAGGGGATGAGAGAGAGTGTGTTCAACCTGAAATCAGCCGAGATTAAAGCCAAAGCGGCAGCAGCGTGCCAACACTGAGAAGAAAGAGAAAATACACACTGGAGGAGGATGACAGAGAGTGATAGAGAGACAGAACGATAGATAGATAGACAGATGGACAAGCAAACCGACAGACCGATAGATAGACGACAGAAAGATAAAAAGAACGACAGATAGACAGAACGATAGACTGATAGAAAGACAGACAGACAGATAGACCGACAGACCAATAGATGGATGATAGCCTCCTGAGACCAGAGAAAAAAAAATTAGCAAAAAAATAGCATTTTTTCATGTCATTACATTGCTTAGACTATTAAAAAAAATTAAATGACATTTCATTCATAAGTTATGCTATATCCTCAGTAGAGGACATTAGGGCTCATGAATGAACATGCATGGGCAAAAACAATTGCATTTTTTTAAAAATCATCAATACATTTTTAGTTTTTAGTTGTTGTGTTTTTAACCAAACTTTGTATAAAGATGAGTCTCAACTACGCTATAACAGAATTTTATATACCATTTTTTATGCAAAATGGGTTTTCTTATTTTACACAATGTAAATATAAAACTAAATCTAATTTGTGTATTAATGTGTTTTTGGGGCAACATGTAATGAAAAAAGAAGTGTAATAATGGGAGTAATAATTGACAAGATTTTCATAATAATATTTAATATTTCATAGGAATATTAAAATATAATTTCTTTCCCTATTCATTTGATGTGTCTCCCAAAATAAACATGCTTTTAGTCCCGGTGTCCTCATATGAGGACATGAAATGTGGACTATGAAATCAACATCCTGTTTTGTCACAGAAAGTCATATTTTGGATTGAAACCCCATAACGTTTTCCTGAGACGTTGATTTATGACACACAGTTTAAAAATAAGTCAGACTTAAATGATAAACACAAAATATTATCATATTCCATAAGAGTGTCACTAAATTAATATTAGACATTTTTGAAGACCAAGGAAAGGGAGTGGTCATGGTGAAACTTCCAAACATTTAGTATCTCTAAAAAGCCCTGAATGCGCTCTGTATAGGACATCCAGACTTAAAACAGTGGCATGTACAGTCTCAGAGAAACTAAAATATAATATCCTTATACGAGCATGCAAGGTCTCAGGAGTATAGAGAGATGGAACGATAGATAGACAGACCGACAGATAAATAGGCCGACAGATACACAGACTGACAGAACGAAAGGATAGACAGAATGATAGACAGACCGATAGACATATAGATAGATAGATAGATAGATAGATAGATAGATAGATAGATAGATAGACAGACAGACAGATAGACAGACAGACAGACCAATAGATAGACCGATAGACAGTCCGATAAGCCGACAGATAGATAGATAGACCAACAGACAGACAGACCAATAGACAGACAGACAAACACACAGACAGATAGAACACGCGAACGAACGATAAATGATAGAATGATAGAACAAACGGTAGAACGATAGATTGAACGATAGACGAACAGATAGGCAGACAGACAGACAGAACGAACGAGTGAACGATTGAACGAATTATATATAGAACGAACGATAGCATGATAGAACAAACCACAGAATGATAGAATGAACGATAGACCGACAGATAGATAGATAGACAGACAGACAGACAGACAGACAGACAGACAGAATGAGCGAGCAAACGAACGAACGATTAAAAGCGATAGAACGATAGATAGATATATAGACAGACAGACAGAACGAACGAACGAGCCAGCGAGCGAGCGAGCGAACGATAAATGATAGACTGATAGAATAAATGATAGAACGAACGAGACCGACAGATAGATAGATAGACTAACAGACAGAGAAAGAACTAACGAACGAGTGAACGAACGAAAGATAGAACAAACGACAGAATGATAGACCAACAGATAGATAGATAGACAAACAGACAGACAGAACGAGTGAAAGAACGATAAATGATAGAATGAAAAATAGAACGATAGAATGAATGATAGAATGAAAAATAGAACGATAGATAGAACGATAGACCAACAGATAGACAAACAGACAGACAGATAGAACGAATGAGTGAACGAGCGAACGATAGATAGAACGAACAACAGAATGATAGAACAAACGATAGAACGATATCACGAATGGTAGACCAACAGATAGACAGACAGACAGACAGAATGAACGAACGAACGAGCAAGTGAGCAAGCAAACGAACGATAACAAACGATAGAACGGATAGATAGACAGATAGAACGAACAAACAAAGGAACGATAGATAGACTGATAGATAGATAGACCGATAGACAGACTAACAGAGATTGAACGAACAATAGAATTATAAAACAAACGATAGAACGATAGACCGACAGATAGACAGACAGAATGAATGAACAAAGGAACGAGCGAGCAAGCGAGAGATAGAACAAATGATAGAACGATAGATAGAACAATAGATAGATAGACAAACAGATAGAATGAACGAACAAAGGATAGATAAAACGATAGAATCATAGACCGATAGATAGATGACAGACAAACAGAATGATGGTACCATAGAATCAGACAAATATTAGAATTATCGAAAGAGGACAGACAGACAGAACAAACGATAGATAGATGGATAACTGATCAAAGCTTTGTGTGTGTGTTTCTCTCTTCTAATCATTCATCTGTGTTTTTTCCTTATTGATGTTCCTCATGTCTGCTCAGTGTCTGGATGTGTTTGTACTGGACATGAATCTGCCAGCAGAAGCGTCCAGATGCCACAAACACACGTTCATAACATTAAGAGCGTGAGCTGTAGTGCATTAAAGGAGAGAGAGACGGGAGGGAGGACAGACGGCTGTGCTTGTACATTAACGTCCTCTGGGTTTTGTCAATACAAACCCAAACTTACATCACTCACTTACTCACATCACTGTACTTTTCTTTTTTATAAGAGGTAGACATTGTGTGTAATTCATCAACTGAATGGATATTTCAGTGGAAGATCAAACCATTTACATTCTTGGACAATGTCAATAAATAACACTCGATATAAACAGGGCGCCTGGAGCCAATCTAGATAAATAATTCATAGACGCACACAAACTCATATTAGTGCTCTGGTGGGTTTTCATTCACAATGCGAACACAGTAAGTGAATGGAAGTAGTCATATTAAAACAGTTTACATGTTCACAATCAAATTACATCTTCACAATCAATATTTCAGGTTACACTACAGATGGGAGAAGTAAAAATGCTTTGTTTTTTTCTAAGCTGTCAGCTACTCATTGTTTTCGTGGGTTTTGTAAAAGCCAAAGCCAATTAGAGTGAAGCTCCTGGATGTTTTCTGCCCGTGGGGAGGATTGCATTTAATCCAGGCTTTGGAGAGAGGCCTATCTGAACATAATCTCCAGATTAAAAACACAAGCCTTAAATTCAGGCCTCTCTTTCACGGCCCATCTATGCCATTCAGTTGATATTAATTAATGCACATACCCCACAGCATTATATGCATTTCCACATACACATACTGATACGTGACTGATTAGAAATTCAATATTTAATGTTTTCAAACATTTTCTATGTATGTTTTGGTAAAATCTGGTCATGCAACTGTGGATTTTCTCTCATCACTGCTCGTTTCCATCACAAATAAATATATTTTTGGAAACTTGTACAGGAACAAATATAACATTTATATACAGCAATTTAAGATCGGTCTTAAAAAATTACCATAATCATATTAAGGATCCTGGTTTTACCTCATACTGTGAAACACAGGGAGAGTAAATGTCTTATCTGAGGTCTTTTGTTGTTTGTCCTTCCTTCAGCATCTGTGCACACACGTAGGCACACACACACACAGCACAAATCAGGGTAGTTAAACACAGTGTACTTTTACTGCAGCTTCTGTAAATACCTGCTGTGCACCTGGATTTGGCAGGTTAAATTAAAATATAATTAAAAGAAAAAACCTAAGAAACTCATTCTAAACTGAATGAAAAAACAAATAGAGGCTTTGTAGAGATGCCTACACTGTAAAATAACTAAATCTAAATTACAAATAAATAAATAAATGAATAATTCATTTAAAATAAAAAAATTATGGACCTTTCCATTAACCCTAAAACACAACACAATGAAGAGGAAAGTTGAAAATATAGGTAAAACACCTGTAAAAACAAAAACAGAAAACTCCCTCAAATCAATACAGTACATAGTTTTTACAGTGTGCATCAAATAGAAATACTATTTTTAAATTATTTGCTAGCTGTTTAAATACGTTTCATATACAGATATAAGAATATCGCATAATCTGTCTGATCAGTACCTGTTTTGAACAGATGAGTGACCTTAAAATAGAGATAATGTAGTGTATGGACAATGACTAGCTATAATACAAAAGCAGGAAGTGATTTCACTTCTAAAATGTGTTTTGTGTTTTAAAATTAATAGGTTTTAAGTTAGCAATACCATTTTAAGTGACTGACTCCACAGATATGAGTCAGGGTTATTATCATTAAAGTAAAAAAAAAAAATTAAATATATTTTTAAAAACCTTATTTTGCCAATTGTATAGTTTAAGTTGAAGTAAACCAATTAAACTGAAAACTAAAACTTAATAACTATAGACAAATGTGTAAATAAAATAAATAAAAAGACAAAAACACAACCAAATTACTAAAACTTAACCTAAAATGAAAATGACAATAAAATCCAACCCAAAATATTAACAAAACTATAATCATATTACTCACTATAGATACACAAGATAAGACAACATCACAAAAGAAGAAAAAAAGTCTTTCATGATATAACTTACTTTCACCCTATAAAACACCTTTTAAAGGAGAAGTCTACTTTCAAAACAAAGATTCACATATAACGTACTCACCCCCTTGTCATCCAAGATGTTCATGTCTTTCTTTCTTCAGTCGTAAAGAAATTATGTTTTTTGAGGAAAACATTTCTGCATTTTTCTTCTTATAATGGACTGATATCGTTACGCTAGATAAGACCCTTCTTTCTCGGCTGGGATCATTTACAACCGCATTTGTGATCGTTTGAAGCCGGATTTAAACTGTATTTTGGAAGTTCAAAATCACGGCCCCATATCAGTCCATTATATAGAGAAAAATGTTTTCCTCAAAAAACAATTTCTTTACGACTGAAGAAAGAAAGACATGAACATCTTGGATGACAAGGGGGTGAGTACATTATTTGTAAATTGTTGTTCTGGAAGTGGACTTCTCCTTTAAAAAAGGCTCTATAACGTGACTTTAATATCACCAAACCAACTCTAACTAAGCAAAAACAAAGTAAGGTCTATGGAAATAAGACCTGTTTACAGGTTTAAGACGCTCTGCAAGCCCGCCTGGCTGCGGCGTTGAGCGCTAATGGCTAATGAATAGGCAGCACCTGGTTCCTCCATGCAGCAGCGCCGCAGGTTCACAGGAGGAGCTGGAGATGATGCCAGCGATCTGAACTCTGCCAAAGCCTGATACCATCAGACCGCCTGTGTCCCCCACACCTCCACCATCCACACCCACTCGCAGCCCTGCGGACGCCACTGCCATTCAATTACATTCATGAGGTGTGGAATCAACAGGAACTCACCGAGCATCTCTTAAACGCTCAGAATTCAAGAACAACGTCAAAAATCGCTTGTTAAATTAATAAACGTAATCTAAAGGTGAACTACAACCACAACTGGCAATTATAGTGTTCCCAGTGGACAAAATAACCTAAACTGCCAAATGTGAATATATTGTGCTATCGATGTGAATAAAAGTTTATAGTAAATGTCAACACGTTGTTAAGCATTTTCCAGATTTTCTCAGTTATAGCGCCCCCTAGCACTGGAAATTCATGAAATTTGGCACATTTCCTCGTAATATCTAGCCTGTGTTCAGATGTTATAGACTAATAACACGTAATTTAACTACCTAGCAATGCAACTAAAAAAGTTACTGTGATTTTTAGTACAGGTAAGATTTATGTTTCATGTTCAATAAATAAATAGTTACTACACAAAGTAACTTATAACATGTATTTACTATTATAACACAATAAATTATGCACTATGCAAATTATGCATTATTATATGCAACTAACCCTAAGCCAAACCCTAATCTTAACCCTAACCATATAGTAAGTACGTGCAGTTAATTAATATTACCCAGTACTTATAAATATAATTACACTGTAACAAGGACACCGTAAAATAAAGTGTAACGTAAAAAATAAATACTGTTAATTACTATTAAATAAGTACTAAACTATTTTACTGAACACTATAACTATATATATATATATATATTTATTTATTTATTATTGGAATTATTGAAGTATTTATTTGTTTATTATTAACTTTATATTTACATATAATATATAAGAAATATTGTTATACGTTTAGATATTTTTATATTATTATATTTTTATTTTAAGTAAAATATAAGAGCATATATATGAAGAGGTTCTTTGCAAAAACAGATAACTCCTTTTTTTAATTTTCAAAAATCATGTTTTTTATTTGTATTATTTTTATATGTTTATTTTTTAGTTATTTTTACTGCAGACTGAAAGAGATTTTTTTTTTTCATTGTGTTTTTTCATTAATGATTAGTGATTTCTGAAGTGTTAACGGAGTTATCTGTTTTTGTATGTGTTTCTATTTTTTTTTTGCTGAATTATATTAATAATTTACTTGTTTAATAATTTTTTTAATATTTAATAATTTAATCATTCTACTTTTATTACTTGAATTCATGAATTACTTTCATATAATATATATATATATATATATATATATATATAAATCAAAAATAAATAGTTATATATTATTAGCTACACATTTTTTTATTATTATTAAAAATCATGTTTTTATTAGGTTATGTTTTTACTGTTTTACTGTGTTATTATTTTTTAGTTATTTTTACAGTTTAAGTTTTTTCTTCATTAATAAAAAAAACATGATTTCTGAATTTTTGAAAACTGTTATCCGTTTTTGCAAATGAACTCATATTCATATAAATATATTATTTTAATTATTTATTTGTTTTATTTTTTGAATTAATTACTTTCATATAAGATAGATATATATATATATATATATATATATATATATATATATATGGATAATAAATAGTTATATATTATTAGCTACACACAAGTTTTTTTGTTTTTTCTGACTT
>JAHKKF010511492.1:0-23751 GCA_019740295.1 Labeo calbasu
GTGAATCTTTGTTTTGGAAGTGGACTTCTCCTTTAAGAGTCAGGGGGTGAAAACTTTTTGAATTTAAAGATCAAGGTAAATGGTACTTAATTTGCCTTCCGGGAAACATGTAAGTATCTTCTGTTGCTTCTGAAGGGCAATACTAAATGGAAAAAATGATATTTTAACAAAATAAGACAAATTTGGACATCTTCATTCTGTTCAAAAGTTTTCACCCCCCAGCTCTCAATGCATCCAGTTTCCTTCTGGCGCATCAGTGAATGTTTGAACCTTTTTTAATAGTTGTGTTTGAGTCCCTCAGTTGTCCTCAATGTGAAAAGATGGATCTCAAAGTCACTGCTGGAAAGGGTTCAAATATGCAAAAGATGCTGGAAAACTGAAGAATCTGCAGGACCTGGAGGATTTTTCTGAAGAACAGTGCTCAGTTTAACTGTTCAGAACAAACAAGGGACTCATCAACAACCATCACAAAACAAAAAAACAGTTGTAGATCTTCCAGGTAACCACACACAGTATTAAGAACCAAGGGTTCCCAAACTTTTGCAGGGGGTTATTTTAATAATTTTAGCTATTTTCTTGTCTTGTGGACTATATGTAAACATGCTTTATGTAAAATATCAGGACAGTACTAAATAAAAAATAACATGCATTTTGTATGATCTCTCTTATTTTGTTAAAATTATTCACATGCAAAGGGTTCCCAAACTTTCTCATTAAACTGTAGTTTTAACTAACAGTGTAAATTAAAGTGTTAATTAACGCAACGGGTCAAAGCTATGCATTTCACCTTCCAGTTGTCTGCTTTAAATAATCATTAGCTAAAGATTTACAAAGATATCATCATGTTATGGCTTTACTTGTTGAGGCACATGACTATTAACTCATTCAGGAATTGACACATTTAATTAATGGAAATTCATATATTATTTAATCTATTTATCAGATAGATTCTTTATTAGTTGCTAATGTAGCAATCATCAATGAATGGTTTAGTTCTTCATGAGTCATACATTAACTCTGCATTATCTGTGCATTAGTTTAGAATAAATGAATGCTCATTTGTGCACCTGTATTTTAAGTGTTACCTCTTTTTTATGGAATATTGTAGTGTTTATTATAAATTATTTTTCCGAGTGCATAATTTTTTTAAAAATTATGTGTCCTCTTAATCTTTAATCAAAAACTTTACCATCCCCTCTCCCTCGCAACAGCGTCTACTCTGTGATGACTTGCACCGGCACAAGGGCGAGCCAACAATCCAGCAACCTGTCACTCACATGAGATCGCAGCAATTAGTAAACGGCTATGATCCAATCAATTCCTGAAAGACAAAATCTAGCCCGCTCAACAGTTTGTCTTGTTCAAGGAGCCATTTCACTCAGATATATCACAAAACAGAATAGAGGCCAATTTCTGTTTCATGCTTTTGGAATCAGCTAATAATTTAATGCACACAGTGTGCATTAGCGTGAATCGTTCGAATCTATTTGATTCATGATTCAAAGTCACTTTAAATTGAACTTATCTGCAGATGCAAAATTGTTCATTTTGAATCAAATTTGAGTTTTTAAAATGCACTTCTGCATTTCAGCTCAAACTGAGTTTATCCACAATGCAAGTGAACCATGTATTTCAAGCAGCCTGGGCTGCATTTTATCTTGTTTAATATTCTACAAAGCGACAGATGAATTTGTCCCAAAATACCGTAGAGTTTGACTGGACAAACTGCTTTTGATGTAAACAACAAAAGACATGGAAAGTGTTTCTCCTTCCTCTGAGCAGCTGATAAGCCTATTTATTTACAGTAACTCTGAACAATCATATGGTTAGTTAGAATTTATTATTCACATTTAAGCATTGCTGTCTGAAGCCCTGCGACCCATTTTTGGGTCACGACCCAGCAGATGAGAAGCACTGCCTTAGAGTATTTACACACACACACACAGATGAGTTAAAACCACCCAGACAGTGTCATTCTCCACTGCATCTCACTCTCTCTCTCTCTTTCTCTAGGTGTCTCTCGCTCACACACACAAATGTGTCAGGGTGTAGAAAGCACACAGCCTATATTTAAAGCAACATCGTTTACACCCTCCTCACATAGGCGAGAGAGAGCAGAGAGGACGGCTGCTGAAAAGAGACAAAAGCGAAAGATTACAGATAAACAGATGAATACGGCGAAAGACTGACGAAGAAAGCCAAACGGAGAGACAGAGGGAAATAAACGAGAGAGAGGGAGGGAGAAGATGAGTGTTTGTATGTGAGAGATAACACAGGTTGAAGTGTAATAAATACTGTCCAAAAACAGACAGTGAAAAATAACCCCTTCATCTCTCCATTTCCCTCTTCCTCCTTTCTCATCTCTCTCCATCTGTGCTTCACTTCTTCTTTTTCCTCCTCCTTCCATCTGTCTCTTTCTGTCTCTCCATATTTTCCCTCTGGTATTCTCTCACCTCTACGCCCTCTCCTCCGTCTCTCTGCCTCTGTTACGGTCTCTCTGTTTCCTCCGCTGCATATGTAGATGTCTATTTTGCTGCCTGATTAACGTTTGATTGGCACTAAACATCTAGTTGGTTCCTCTCTGATGTCCAGCTGTTTGTGTGTGCGTGTGTGTGTGTGTGTGTATGTACAGCAGCTGGACTAGATGAAGTCCTTGTTGCCTTATTGATCGGTCACACATTTATATATTTGATGAAGATGTGGTTTGATCTTCTAACTGCTGGAACATATTTGTTTAATCATAGTCTGCCAGTGTGTGTGTGGGACCAAATATTGGTTCATGGAGCTCAATGGAGATAGGCTTCGACAGAGTGTCCATTATCCACTGTACTCCAATATTTGTACATATAACTAGGGCCCCATAAAATCCATTTTGTTTTTTTCCAAATTCAGTATTTTTCTGGATTCTGTTTTTTTTTTTTCTTCCGTTTTTAATTTTTCTAGATTCTGATTTAGTGCTTAAATTAAATTTTATTAATGCAAAAGCATGTCTAATTAATTAAAATCATGAAATTAACACAATTTAACAGCAATTTATTAAAAGTTTAACAAAAATTACAATTTTAAGGCCCTATGAAATAAATGTTTTGGGGTTTTTTTTACCAAATTTTAATAATCAAAATCATTTCTACTTCCCCCCAGAAATACTGAAAAAAACACTCTATTTACATTTTTCTGGTAAATAAACTCTGTTAAATTGTTTTTCTGGTAAATATTTTGTAAAAAATAATGTTTAATTTTTTTTTTTTAGTAGTACTAGTACTATCTTTACATTAAGTAATACATTTCTGTCACAGTTTCTTCAAGTTAAGCTTGCTGTGAAGACCTTTAAATTTCTGTTTATATTCTGACAGTTTTTCTCACAAGAAATGGTAAATGCTTTGTTGTTTTAACGGTTAAATTTAATGAATCAAAAAAACGTCAAATTAATTGAAATCATGAAATTTACACAATTTAACAGCAATTTATTAAAGGTTTAACAAAAATTTAAATTTTAAGGCCCTATGAAATACAGTGTATTTTTATTTCAAATTCAAATTTTATTTTATTGATTTTTTTTTACCAAATTTAATCAACAAAATCACCTCTACCTAACTGATTTCATTAAAAAAATATATGTATAATATATGTATATATTTATTTATTTTTTAAACACTCTATATTTACATTTTCTGGTAAATAAACAATTTATTAAAAGTTTTACAAAAATGGCTTTTTTAGGTCCTATGAAATACGTTTTATTTTTTTATCAAATTCAAATTTTTTTTTTTTTTTTATCATATTGTAATTATCAAAATCATCTCTACTTAACTAATTTTTAAAAAAAAATACATTTATTATCATTATTACTTTTTTTTCACTGACCTACTTTTGATTTATTTGTCAAAAATTTGGCAAATTCCGTGACATTCCGTGTTATACAGTAATTTCCATTTTTATGACCTGATTCTGTGATTACGTTTCATCCGCATCGGGGAAATCATAGGGCCCTAATATCACCCACCACTATGGGTTATCAAAGTTATAATGAAAAATGTTTCAAATATTTAACACAATTACTGTTTTTACTGTATTTTTGATCAAATAAATGCAGCCTTTTTGAATAGTAGTTCACATACTCAAGTCAACACGTGTGTTGAGCTGCATTCAGTACATTAGTAGGTCACTGGGAGGGTTTGTCGACACGACCCTGTCCAACCCCCAACTCAATGCCAGCTGTTGCCCTATTACCGCCCCATCCCAACCGCTCACACACACGCTTTGCTGTGCCATAACTGCCCCCCTGGGTGTGAACGCCCTTATCCTTATGTCATCCGCCCTCCTTTTTCATCCTTCGTTCCCCTTTTTCCATTTCAGTTCCACTGACCACATTTCACATTAGTAGATTTAATATTTATGATACTGAAACAATATTACAACATGAGCATGAGCGCAAACACACACACGCACACACACAATTTTTTTGCTTGCTAGAGTTGCAGGATCATCCTAAAATTAAAAGTTCACAATAATACGCTAGAAAATATAATGCAGTGTAAATCATTACATTAACACTGGCTGTTATAACATACAAATCATCCATCACTCTACAGCAGAGAAAGACTTCATTAAACATATGCAAACCCAACATTATTTTTGAACGATTCATTCTTTCTGTCTTTTTTCTTTCTCTTTCCCGCTTTTTTTCCACAGTTGTTGTTGTTAATGCCGCCCTCCTCGCTAGGCCTGTCAAACATTGTTAGTTCACTATCTCACCCCCCAGAGAGAAAGACTAAGCAGGGGGCAAGAAGGGACAGAATGACCCAGAGAAATAGAGAGGTAGAGCGAAACAATGGCTAGGTCATAAAATCTACTGAACTGCCTATCTAGACAGCATCAAATATGCTCAGATACACTGTCTAGATAGGTAGCGCACTATACTATAAATAATGCTGGGTTAAATACAACCCACCGCTGGGTAAAATATGGACAAACTCAGCCACTGGGTTGTTTTGACCCAGCAGTTGGGCTAAATGTTTAAAACAACCTTCTGGTTAGTTTTATTTAACTGAACTAGTTGAAAAATCACTATATTTCTTGCTTAAAATGGACCCAAAATAGGTTGTAAATTAAAACTCAGACACACAATTACTAGAGGCATCAGTAAAAATAAAAAAGCATTTATTAATAATCAATTAAGAATGTTTGTTATTTAATGAATATTTATTCAACTATATAGATTAATATTTGTTTAGCATTAATAAATGTTTATTTCCAACCTATTGTGGGTTCATTTAAAGCAAGAAATAGTCATTTTTAAGCAATAGTTGAGTTAAATAAAACTATTCAGAAGTTTGGGTTAAAAGGTTAGGTTTGTCCATATTTCACCCAGCGGTGGGTTGCTTTTAGCCCAGCATTTTTTAGTGCAGGTTCACCTTGAATAATCAAATGTGCATATGATGCCCAAGGTTTGTTTCAAACAGGATTATGATGCCCAAAAACATTTTCTAAGTCAGCCGCTTGCTTACTGTTCTGTTCAGTATATTGAACTTGCCTACGATGGCCAAAAAAACGCTGTCTATAGGAAGGAAACTCACTAAATGTTTCAGGCTTTTGAAAACAACTACGATGCCCAAAAGTGCATCCTACATTCAAACAAGCATTTGATGCCCCAAAACACTGCCAAGACAGACAGCTTAATAGGTTTGTTTTGAACATCCGATAATGCATGCAATGCCCAAAAATGCTGTCTAGATAGAGAACTCACTTTTTCCATTAAAATGTGTCCAAATTTTAAGGCCTAACAATGCTGTCTAAATTCAAACATATACCCAATTTAAAGGGGTCCTATTATGCTTTTTCACTTTTTGACTTTAGTCAGTGTGTATGTTTGGGCATAAAAAAAGATCTACAAAGTTACAAATCTCAAAGTCCACTCCAAAGAGAGATATTTCATTTTTAAAAACTCCCTTTTCAAGAACTACAACGAATGGCTGCTTTGGACTACAACGTTGTTTTCCGGGTGCTATGATGTCACAACGCCGCCCATTAGAATATTATTAAGATAAATCCCGTCTACGGAAATTCAAATGGTTGGAGGACGAGGTGGGGGATTAGCCTAATTTGTAGCACGGAGAGCTTCTGGGACACTTCAACGAGTAGCAGCACGGCTGGTATAAACACAAGCATTGACTAAAGTGGCCGCGATCATCTCCGGTAGCCGTACTGAAGCCGCACTGCAGACGTGTGCAGTGTGTGGTTTATTCATCATACAGTTATTGATAGCTTCGCTTATAACGTGAGTGTTTTTTAAAACGCATAAACTCGCACTAAACTATTCTGTGCTAATCAGTGATGATGATCTTTGATAATGTTAATTTTTGCACATTTCCTGTAGCTGCTTTTTGAATAACTAAGGAAATCTAAGCATTATAGTTAGTAACTTACAATGAAATATTAATTAGTTGTCATGTTAAATACAAGTTAAGTCATATTTAAAACATTAGGCTGCTTTAAGCCTAATGCTGGAGCTAGTTTCGGGCAATGAAACGAAGTACATAAATATTAAATAAATTAGCACAATAATATCATGTATCGGCAATCTCGCAGGCTGACAATAGGACCCAACACTACTGTAGTGTCAACTATACCTTAATATATCCTTAACTATAATGGAGCAGACGGAACTTGCTGCTTTGGCAAGGGGCGTGGCAGTACTAAAACACTGCCTAAGCTGTTCGCCAATCACAACGCACTAGGACAGCTAACCAATCACAACACATTTCGTTTTTCAGAAGGTGGGCCTTCATCAAACCTGGAATTAATCAAGCCATTTGTACCAGGCTGGGGAGAAAGCTATTGTAATAATGTAAATTATATAAAAATAATGCGTTTTTCAAACCACCAAGCATGAGAGCATTTACCCCTTTAAACATTTAAACCAACCTATGCTGCCCAAAAGTGTTGTTGTTTAAACATGCATATGATGCACATGAGGCAGCACAGTCATTTCCATTCAAATGTTTGAATGTCTAAAATTTATAAGGCCAATAAAATGCTGTCTACATAGACAGCTCACTATGCTTTCATATTTAAAAGGGACAACGTATGCAAATATACTTTTACATGGTTGCGTTAAAATATATGATGTCATACTGCTCAAGCCCCGCCCACAACTGCTGACTGACTGTCCTGTATTAGCATATTTCCAACGTCAGCCAGTTGTACGCTGTCTGTCATGTTCTCCGTGCTCGAGCATCTGTAGCAACAACGTCTCGTAAGCAATGCAGGTGTTTTGTAGTTGAGTGTAAAAGTGAACATAAGTCTTCATTTTCTCCACTACATCAAAGCCACTAAGAATGCAGTGGATTAGTTTAGTTTTTGAGGGTAACACACCAACGAATACACAAAAAAGAGAGGGGTAGGGATGAGCAGACCTCGTTAGCATTTAAAGAGCCATGGACTGAAACGGCTCGCTGTGAACAGAGCTAAAAAGGGTGTTGTTTTACACATCCACTGAGGTATTTAAATCAAAGTATGTTGAAGACATTTCATGAAGACCCTAAAGAATCATACCAAATTGTGGAAAATGGGTATCCGATATCCTCTTTAAACATTCAAACATGCATATGATGGACAAAATGCTGAATAAATAGTAGGTCCATACAATATACAATGGCCATAAATGGTGTCTAGGTAGACGGCTCACTAGGTTCAGTTCAAATGTTTGAAAGTCCACAATTTATAATGACCAAAACGTTGTCTGGAGTACATTTAAGCACAACAAAAAAAGCTTACTAAGTTACCGTCAAACATTCAGACACGCCCAATGACGAAGCCCAAAAGTGCAGCCTACGCTTATGATTACCAAAAACGCTGTCAAGGCAGCTCACTAGCTTTGAGACACAGCCAATGAAAAAGAGCACTTAGTGCTTTGGCAGGTATTGAGTGAATTGCAGCCAATAAAGCACTTTGAGAAATAAGAGGTCAATTACAAGAGGAGGAGATATGAGATCTCTTTATCAAGCAAACAGATGCACGGTGACCTCAGCCACCACAATGCCACCATAAACATACTCACACTACTAACAAACACAGCAGTATAGACTCAACTTCGAGCACTTTCTCACTCGCTATCGCTCCATCTCTCTCTCTCTCTCATCCACACGCCGACAGACGCCAGGAGCCTCGGAGAGACTTGTGATGGATAGAAGCAAAGAGAGGAGAGAACAGGGTCCTAAGGGAGAAAGAGAGATATAGAGACAGATAGAGGGAGTGACAGTGAGAGGTGAAAGAAGAAAGGGGGGGGCGAAGAAGATAAACCATAAATTAAATCATTTTAGAACAAAGGAAGAAGGTTGCTATGCAACCAGATGGGGGAGGTTACCAGGGGCAACCGCTATGACCTGAAGCTTGACCCTCAAGACGAAGCGACCTCAACCTGTTATCGGCTTATTTGTTTTGTTTTCTTTCAGTTTAAGGAAAAGAAAGAGCAGAGAAAAGATAAAATAACACATCAAAATTAAGAAAACATCAGTGGGAGTTTGTAATGTATGGAAGCCAATTTTATGCTGTGCGTGTGAATGTTGTGTTTACTTAGCTATACATCAGGGATAAAATTACCCACAGAAGTTATAGCCATATCTGTTAGAACCTCCCGCTGGGGATGTCCTTAAAGGTAAGAATAAATAATAAATAATGTTTGCTTTTGTCTAAAATGCAAAAGCGATTCTTTAAGGGGAGACAGGTTTCAAAATTAACACTTGCCAAGGACTAAATGTAAGTAAAAACTGGCGTACACACACACACACACACACAAGATTTTCTTTATAATATTTTATTATTGTATTATGTAAGTATATAATTATAGAAATATATATACAAATGAAATTTAATTAAATAAAAAATAAAATGAAAAAAATATATTTTATTATGTTGTATTCAATTATATATATTATATATTACAAATCTAAATAAGTTTAGAAATATTAATAATTTTATATGTACGCACAATGTCAAAGTGTAAGTGATGCTTTGGTTTGAGTAAGTGAAATCATCTAAAAACATGTAGGAAGAAACTTGATAAGACATCTGTTACATATATGTTATATATCTGTTATATATATGTGATCCTGGACCACAAAACCAGTCTTAAGTAGCACAGGTATATTTGTAGCATTAGCCAAAAATACATTGTATGGGTCAAAATGATCAATTTTTCTTTTATGCCAAAAATCATTAGGATATTAAGTAAAAATCATGTTCCATGAAGATATTTTTATAAATTTCCTACTGTGAATACAACAATATTTGTGATTAGTAGTATGCATTGCTAAGAACTTCATTTGGACTACTTTAAAGGGCTCATCGGATACCCATTTTCCACAAGTTGATATGATTCTTTAGGGTCTTCATGAAAAGTCTGTAATATACTTTGGTTAAAAATTCTCTGTGGTTGTGTAAAACAACACCCTTTTTACCTTGTCAAAATGAGCCCTGCAAAAATCATCTCATTCTGATGGATTGTTCCTTTAAATGCAAATGAGCTCTGCTCACTCTACCCCTCTCTTCTCTTTGTGGAGTGACAAGCTGCTCTGAGAGATTGTTTACATTAGCCGCATTTAGCACGTTTAGCCACCAAACTTGCTAACTAGCACATTATTAGGAAAGGTGATTGCAGAAATTCATAAAAAAAACCCTTAAACTCACTTCTGCTGTAGGTGAAGCTGGATCACAAATGATTTGCGCAAACATAGACGCATTTATGTAGATCGGGAGACGCATTCCCTTCACAAACAAACGCACTGCATCTTCAGCGGCTCAGATTTTGGGAGTAAATGACCACCAATATGTTCGTTATTACATTCAGCAACACAACACTTCAATCGCTCAATCTGAGATATTCTTGTCTAACTTACATCCCTGCTCCGGCATCGAAACAATGGAGGTCGGACTGTTACAGCTGATCTGAGGTAAGACGCTCATGTCAATCAACTATCGTGGCAGCGGCCTCTGTCGGTGTGACACCACACCTAAACATCTGAGAATGGCTCAATTTGAAAAAGGGGATATTATTTTTGCAGATTAATTAAAAACCACTGCATGGATTTTTATCATTATAGGGTAGATTTGTACATACACTGCCAGCACACATTAATGTTCAAACAACATGAAAAAGTGAACTTTGCATCCGATGACCCCTTTAAAGGTGATTTTCTCAATATTTATATATTTTTTGCAATCTCAGAAATTTATAACATTTAATTAAATAAAAAATAATACAATTTACAAACACACTTTTATTTTATTACATATTACATATGTAAATAATTACAGAAATATTAATAATTTTACATGTATACACAATGTCAAAGTGACTCAACAAAACTGTGTTTAGAGTTTTTTGCTTTTAACTCTGTTGTTACGTAATATGAAGCTGTCTGTAAGTACTGTTAATTAAGTTACAAAAAAATAAAAACAAAGTAATACAATTAGATGAAGTCGCTTTTATTTTTAAACCATTTAAGACACTAGCTTATTAAAAAACAAACATTACTGCATTATGTAATATATAAAACCATTTCTAATTGAATTTCCAGCAAAAACAACTAGATTGTGATATATACCATTACTGTGAAGTACTCTTACTCATACTGTGATATTAGATTGCATGACACCCACACCAATCAGCATTAAATAAAAGAACAAGTCTATAGACTGTCTTCATTTAGCTTGATAATAGTGTTGCGTGTGCATGTGTGTGTGTGTGTGTGTGTTCCAAAGTTTGCTGATGATAGAAAAGTTGAAAGATGAGAAGAAACATCAATATACTCCCTCTCTTTTCAGTTAGAATCAGAGTTATTTTGTTCTCAGAGAACTGAAGTATGATGGGAATTATTTCGGACGGCAGCACAAAGACTCCCTCTGCTCTCAACTGAACACACACACACACACAATAGACCAAAGCAGTGTTCACTGTAAGCACCCCCTCTCTCATAATTACCACACACACACGCACACACTTCACATACGACTGCACGTACGTGTCAAAGTGGACAAAGACTCAAATGTAGGGTTCACAACAACACACACACTCTCTCATGCCACATAACAGCACACTTGCACAAAAACACACACTGCATTATTGGACAATATGGTTCCTCGTATTCATTCATAAGTGATAGCATTTACATACCGACACACACAGGGCATAAACCTACACTCAGGCTAGTATGAAATATTCAGTGCGCTACATTGTGCAGACCACACTCGGCTGCGATCAGACTTTAAATGGAGGGATTCGCCGCTCTCCTCAGCAGCACCTCTCTCTCTCTCTCATCCCTCCTTTTTAAACAGTTCTCTACTGTTTCTCCCCTTCAGTTCTTCACTTTAGTCTTTTATGCTCTGTGCATGCAACTCGGCCTCTCTTGCTCTCTCTTTCCCTCAGTTCTGTCACTACACATCCTTTCTTCTCCATGATCTCCCTCCCATTTCTCTCCTTCGTTCTTTCTCTCTCTCGTTCCCCAGAGTCTGACAGCAGGAGACTATTACACTCACAGACGGAATCTCTCTCCTCCAATTTCTCTCTGTCTGTCTGCCGTCTTCCCTCTCTCTCTCGCCCGTTCTCCCTCCTGTGCATTCGCTGTCCTATTCCCTCCCACTCATTCTGCTCTATCCCTACTTCTCTTTCGCTCTGTCTTTTCCTGAGTGGATGTAATTGGTATCTATAGGACACTCCCTGAGAGAGAAAAGAGAGAGAGAACTGACATGCACCGCAGAATGAAAAACAGACAGCACAATACACCAGAGCAAACACACCGTGCTACACCGGAGCAATCAGGACCAACGCAACGGATCAGAGCCATCAACAACACAACACAACGGCGAAAGCAAACACAGCGCAAATGACATCACACCGGAGCAAACAAGTACAAAACAATACATACAAGTGAACAAACATAGCAACAAGCAAGCAAACATGATATTTAAAAAAAAGACAACATAGTGAACAAGAACGTCATAACAGATTAGAGAAATCAACAACACAACAGTGCAAATAAAAATCATTATAGTGACTCAGTTTTGAAAAAATATATATATTTATTTTTTAGGAGATGACCTCATTTTTAAAAGGATTCCCAAAATGTACCACAATCATTGTATAACGAAGAAAATATTACTGTTAATACATTAACAGAACCAGCAACAACAAAACCCACAAATGGGCATTTATTACTAAAATTAATACACTACAAAATGCCAAAGTGGCAGTTTAACTTATACCATAAACTAGACTATAATTTAGAATTTTTAAAACAGAAGCTCATCATGGCATACATCAAAAATACAGAAAAAAAACTGTAATATTAAGAAATTTTATTAAAATATAAACTTTAAAATATAATTTACTCCTATAATTTAATCAGTCTTATAAGTCATATGATCCTTCAGAAATCATTCTAATATACTGATTTATTGTTAGAATTATCAATGTTGGCAACAGTTGTGCTGCCAAATATTCATTCAAAGGATTCTTTGATGAATAAAACAAAAGAACAGCATTTATTCAAAATCTTATATAAGTCTTTGATATTATTTTTTATCCATTTAAAACATCCTTGCTGAATAAAAGTATTAATTTCTTTCAAAAAAACATAAAGAATAAAAATGAACTGACCTCAAACTTTTGAGCGGTAGCGTATATTGTTAGGCACTGAATATTGGAGTAACGATGCTGAAAATTCAGCTCTGATTACAGGAATAAATTAGATTTTAATGTCTATTAAATTAGAAAAAATCTCAAATAAATGCAGCCTTGATGAGCATAAAAACTTATTTAAAAACATTCAAAATCTTACTGATCCCAAACTTTTGAACAGCAGTGTTAACATTCACAGTTGGGCGGTATGACCTAAAATATTATTACATTTTTTTATGTTTTTATATATGTATATCATACAATACAGATATTTATATGCACAACATGTTTGGTAGACTTTGAGAATAAATGTAAACACAATCCATTTTAATTTTTCCTAAATTTTTCCTAAATTGTGCTTTCCATTTTATTCATGTATTTATTTATTTTTGGATTCTGTATTATAATCTAATGCAAATGTATCATTAAAATGTGTCTAATGAAATTAATGAATAAAACTGTAACAATTTAATCTTTTAAAATGCAATGAGAAAAAACAAATTTACAACAAAGCATTGTATTTTTATTTTTTCGTCAAAAAAAATAATGCACAACAGAATTGTATAAGTTAAACATTTTGGTTATTTGATATTCAATAAAAATATAATTATTATTGCTTTGAGAAGTACATTTTAGTATACAACAGTAATATATTTCTGTCATAATTTCTTCAAGTTAAACCAAACCTTTATGTTGGCAGTTTGTTGTGAAGATCTTTGAGTTTCAATTGGTATTTGATGTAGTTCTTCTCAAATAAAACAGTGAAAAGCTTGTGACCTTCAGAACAGCTCTGAAGATGAAGATCATGTGTTCATGTCCTCAGCATGTGTTTAGCAGACGTTGAAAAACTGTGAGCGTCACGTGTTTGTGTAACAGACACAACAACATTCACAGAGATATGCGGAAAACATTTAGACTTATTAGCGACATGCACTTACTGGCTGTTGTCGCATTTATTTCTGCTGTGATAGGCTGTTAGATTAAAACGTCCAGAGCTTATCATCATTATTGACATAAATTTTATTGCAATCTTGATATGATACCATTTGCTGCCCAGCTATGTCACAGCTCAGTTGAATTCTCATTTATGTTTTATTTCAATGTCAGGGCGTTTCTAATAAAACTGCATGGGAGAAATAAAAACGCAAAACCAATGAATGTGATAGCGCCGCTCGTATAATTTCATTTTGGAAATATTCAACGAGACACGGCTGAGTTCTGGGCACCGTTGAGATCTCTTCTGAACTGTCGAAGAGACACGTGTGAGATAAAAATGTCAATTCTCTCACGTCGTTGCAAAGATTCATCACTTTCTTTCTTCTGTGAAACACAAAAGGAGATATTTTAAAGACTGTTGAATCCCACTGGACCCTATTGACTTTCACTATCCTCTTTTGTGTTTTAAAGAAGAATGAAAATCACACAGGTTTGGAATGACATGAGGATGAATACCGGATGACAGGATTGTCTCTTTAAGACTCCATTTGATCTCCAATTATTCTCTTTGATGCCTTGGAGAAACAACTGATCTATCAAAGAGATCTGATGGAGGCAAATAAACATGATGATGCAAAAGCCTACAAGCACAAAACAGCATAAAATACAACATAAGGCAGCACAGCGGTTCAAACCTGCAGCTCAAAACCACAGGACATGAGCAATATCTCAGCACAATGTGAGAGCAATATGCAACACAACAAAAAGAGAATGAAGAAGCAACTTTTAAGGGCTTGAGAACTTTCCAAAAGACTTGAGAAACGAGATAAAGCGCCAGAAGAAACCTTTTTGAATTAGTCTGCCCAAGTGCCCAATTCTGCAGTAAAAGCCAAGAGAAATCGATTCATGCAAACCTGGGAGACGTTATTCAATGTCCAAAACAGAACACAACAATCAAGTGTGGAATACCACAAAAACAGACCTGAACAATCCTACTGTGAAGCACCACAAATTAGACCTGAGAAAAGTGCTGTGGAACAAAGTGAACAATCTGCTGCAGAGTCAGGCCACGCCAATCTACTGAAGAGCACCACAAATTGGGCCTAAAGAATGTTGGACAGCTAGATATTATGAAAGGGAGAGAGAGAGCGAACAGTTTAATGGTTTAGTGTCAAGAGCTCTGAATAACATGCCATTCGTATAACTTCTATAGTGAACAGAATGTATTAGTGTTGTCTTGATACCAAATTTTCAGTAGTTGGTACCTATACCAGTAAAATAACACTGTTCTCTCACTCTAAAAAATGCTGAGAGCTATTTTTTTTAACCCAAATGCTGGGTTCAGCCCGCTGGGTCAGTTTATTGGGTTATTTTTATTATTTTTACTCAGGTGCTGGGTTATTATTTTAACCCAAATGCTGGGTTCAACTTGTTGGGTCAGTTTATTGGGTTATTTTTAATATTTTTACTCAGGTGCTGGGTAGTTTTTCTAAGTTGCTGGGTCATTTTTAACGCTACGTTATTTTTTTCTACTCAACCGCTGGGTTGAGCCTGTCTAAAGGAGTTTGAGTCCTCTACAGGAGAGACCAAGGTTTGTACAGATTTTATTTCATTTATAAAGTTTTAACTGTGCTGTAAATTGTAATTTTTTACACAACGCATCATAAGGACGAGATGTCAGTCAGCTGCGTCAGGACGGAAACGCCTTTTGACTTGCATAAAATAAATGGATTTGATTCATTATTGTAATGAGTTTAATCTTAAAATATGTTCCCTAATGTCAGTACTGTTTGTTTATGGGCAGGTTTTAGAGTCAATCATGGCATCTTTCAGCTACGAGTGAAATGCGTTTACCCGGCGAACAGCAGCCCTTCACCGGCTCAGATTTCAGCGACACACCGGCATGAGAATTACAGAGAACGGTTGAATACACTAAAATTCTACTTTTAAATGTTACATTTTTTATGTCTAAAATGCTTGTTAAACATGTTTAAATGTATGCAATATTGTAAACTATACTTTATTCACCTAAATAAATTCAATTTGTCTTGAATTTTGTCCATGTGTTCCTGCTTAATAATAAATGTTCATCCTTTTGATAATTGCTGCTTCTAGTAATTCTGTGTGTGTCCATTTTAAACCAGCAATATAATAATTTTTTAACTATAGCTGACTTAAATAAAATAACCCAGCATGTTTGGTAAAAACATTTAACCTAACCAGCTGGGTCAAAATAACCCAGCATGTGTTCTGTCCAATATTTACCAAGCTCTGGGTTGCCAAATAATCCAAGTTAGGTTGTTTCTAAACCAGTGAAGTTATCAATTTTACTGTAACTGTAGTTTGTTTAGTCTATTTAAAAATAAAGAGAAAGAACAGTAGTAGGAACATCATTAAAATAGTCCATGTGACATCAGTGGTTCAACCATAATGTTACAAAGCTACACAAATACTTTTTGTGTGCCAAGAAAACAAAAATAACAATTTTATTTAATTTATTTGTCAGTCGACATGCTTTCATCTTAATTTGTCTTACGGCTTCGGAACAACATGAGGGTGAGTAAATAATTACAGAATTTTAATTTATGGGTGAACTAACACTTTAATGAAACATTGCATTAAAAAGATCACATAAAAAGCTATTGTTAAAAGAATCACATTCAACATAAAAAACAAGTGTCAGGTCTACTGGACGTACACAGCAAGACTTAATGCACAGATCTATTTTGACACACCAATGTATTTCTTTTTCTGTCTTTTCTGTTGCTATGGTCATCACCAAGTCAGATTTTAATGCAAATTTCACTTCAGAAACTTGAAAGCATGAAAAATAATGTAAATTAAATTATCTGTAACCCTGTTTATACAGAACAATCAACCTTCTAACTACACTGCATTCATAATTTGTATGAATTGATTTGCAAGCGTGCAGAATTCATGAGCTCACACTGAACAAACTCGGGTGTATTTAAGGGTTAATTCACCCAAAAATGAAAATTCTGTCATCAGTTACTCACCCTCATATCGTTCTTCAAATGAAGATACTTTTGATGAAATCAGAGAGCTTTCTGACTCCGCATAGACAGCAACTGACATGTTCAAGGCCCAGAAAAGTAGTAAGGACATCGTTAAAATAGTCCATGTGACATCAGCGGTTAAACCGTAATGTTGTGAAGTTATGAGAACACTTTTTGTGCGCAAAAAAACAAATATATTTACTTTATTAAACAATTTATTTTCGACGTGCATTCATAACACAGGAGTCGGCGTTCTGATGTTGAACGTCTGTTTCTTTTAGTTCATCGTCTGTATATTCTGGTTTGAATAAGTAAGACTGGGCAAAAAAATAATCAAAAATATCTTAATTTGTGTTTTGAAGATGAATAAAGGTTTAACGGGTTTGAAACCACATGAGGGTGAGTAATTAATAACTGAATTTTCATTTCTGGGTGAACTATCCCTTTAAGCAGATTCTGACTAACATAAACGCCTCTGACTGGCCATGCATTCACAAGCTCAACTTTAATAGTTTGCAAAAACACATTAACAGTGAGAAAGTCTAGTCGCATAAAAACGGAGAAAACATAATGCTTACTATCACATTTGTAGTCCTGCTTTACAGTTAAAATATCCAATCCAGACACTGCCACTTACAGAATTAAATATGAACCTGGACCACAAAACCAGTCTTAAGTAGCACGAGTATATTTGTAGCAATAGCCAAAAATACATTGCATGAGTCAAAATTATCGATTTTCCTTTTATGCCAAAAATCATTTGGATATTAAGGAAAGATCAAGCTCCAAAAAGATATTTTGTTAAGTTTCCTACCTAAAAATAAATAAATAAATACATAAATAAAAATGTAAGTAAAATGCATTGCTAAAAACTTCATTTGGACAACTTAAAATTTTTATTGTTGCACAATGTGCACTGTAGCACATATTCTTTTAAAAATACAATATCTGTACACTGCAGAGGCATAGAGACCTCTATGATATTCTTAGTATAGTGTGCTTGGCCATCATGAATATGCATGTGTGCATGTCTAAGGGCACGCATTACAAGTTATAGATATGAAATAATCACAACAGCATAAGATGATCAGTGTCTTTACTGCTGATGTTCAAAAAAATAAATAAATGAACTCACAAAAATCATGCAGGCTGAACTAAAGTGTGGGTGGAGGTCTCTTCAAAACATCTTCCTTAGAGAGTACTGAATTCAAAAGTATTAAATTAAACCCTGGAACTGTAAAACTTTCCATCTAAATTACACATCGACCATTAAGACAGATGTACCGAGCATTTCCATTTCAAGAATCACCATTAAAAAATAATATTATTATCAGGTTTCACATAACAAAGGAAATGAACACTTTAATCATGACTAGATTTACATGAATCCAGCAATTCTGTTTAAAATCATTGTTATAATTAATCCCCTGATCGGGTTTAATATAATAAAAATATGAATCCCATGATGATGTTAAGCAGAACATTATAAATTAATCCCCTGATCTGGTTTAGAGTAATAAGAGGTACACTTGACTGAGCAAAATGAAAAGCAGCAAAGACAAAATGTGTGTGTCATAGTTACTGAAATGGAAACATGCAGGACGAGGAGAGTCAGGAATCACATTTACATTGACTTGAGACCGAATGAAGACATGTCATGTTCAGCAATAAATTCAAAATTTTCATTATCATTTTAAACCAAATCTATGCAGACAACGAGAACAAGAAAGACACAAATATGGAAAAGGAGTGAGAGGATAGAGTTTTTTTTTGAACAGCCAAACGTTTAGCTTCTGTTCTTTAGGTAGGAACAAACAGTCAGACATCTCTTTGTGCATTTTCCATCCAACACTGCTGCTGACTCTTATTCAGTACAGTTTGACTGCTAGCAGCGTTCAAGGTGAAGTTTGAAATTAATCCAAGGAAAAAAAAGTTAACATTTAAACCATGGTAAAGCGCTTAGTTGGTCATGTTATCTTGATGAAGTTCCTTCTCATGACAGATAACAAGAGAGTATAGCATTCTGCATATTAAATACTGCACAGTGCATACAAATGTTTTAAATAATATATGAATCAATAAACATGCAGTAATAAACAGTCCTATGATACATTGCTGTCACATGACCTTATTACATAAATATCTGGCTATTGTCTTCAAAATTATATATTTGCATAAAGCATCCTCTTCTTTGGTAGGAAAAAAAAAAGAAAGATGTTTAAATTTCAGCTGGTTTATTGGTAAATAGAAGGTCAAATCAAGTGAATTGCATAATGGGATACAGGAAGGCTCTACAGTGTGACCATTTCGCATTTGCAACTGAAAATTACTGTGTCCAACATGATAAAATGTTAGGCGCACCAGTGCGATTGACCCAATCAAAGTTAATGAATAGTTGCATGCAGGTTCCAAAATTAAAACTTGCCAAGCTCTAAATGCAAGTAAAAATCTGCAAGGCTGCAATTTAGTAAGGATTATTTAAAGTCTGATATGCTGCATGTTTCAGAGCATGTTATATTGTGCTACATTAAAGCTACCATCGCTAACATCTCCAAAAAATAACTGTGTTCCTAAATATTTGACAGTTGTCCTACATTTTTAAAGTTGTATGTGTATAGTACAGTACAGTATTCTGTACTCTGTTGTATACTAGCAAAATGTAGCACCCTGGAAAACGTTTAGTAAAGAAACAACTTCCACTCAGAAATTGCTAGTAAATTTCATATTCAATGATAAAGAAATGGCAAGAAACACAATTAAATATAGCTTCAAGCAGTGATTACCGGGGTTCAAGCACTTAAGGCATTTAAGCATATAAAGGAAAAGACATTACGTATTATTTAGCATATTACATATTATTTATTATATCATTTTTGGCAAATCCAGGTCATTTACCATAGAAAAACAGTGTTTTTGAGTCCTTTTTAACTGTTATAGCGCCAGCTGTGATTCAGTCTCCTTAAAACTTTGCATGCTTGTTTAGAATCACCTGTGGCATATGCTCACCAGGTTTTGTTAAGTTTTGAGTTTACCTTTAGGCTTTATAGGATTTTGGGTAAGTTTGGACAGGCCCATTTTATAAACAAACCCGTTATAGCTTCCCAAAGGGTCGATTTCAACATTTTTTCTTAATTATTGACCTAAACAGTCCAGAGAATTGTACTGCACTGTTTTTGTTTTTTTGTTTTTTTTTTTCAGATTGAGCAAAAAACCTACGACTAGTTCGCAAAAGTAGTTTTTTGACATATTCTCAATTATTAAACAATTAAATTAACAGCAGTGGTTCTAGAGGCAAAGTTGTCCGGAATTAAGAGTTCTATCATATTATATGAATATTGCGTGTATGTGCGAAAAACTGCGCGGCGTACAATCATTTACCCCCTTGAAAAATAAGATATCGACACACAGTGGCCGATTGATTTTAAATTTCTCTCAGACCTTTGGGGTCGTAAGTCGAACAGGTCCACCGAGTTTCGTTCCGATCGGCCTCCGTTCACCTTGTCTAACAGGTGTGCAAACTCCGTCGTTTTTGAGATACGCAAATATCCTTATAGACAGTTGTGGCACTTTGGACCGAGACTGTGCACACCGATTTTCATGTTGAAAGGACAAATGGTTGCACAGTTTTGTTTTGGTGAAGTTTTCTTATTACATTCAGGAGTTATAGGCATTTTACTAAACGTGGCCCTGCCTCTTTCTAATGTTTTGGACAGCAATGCAACTACCACGTTCAAGGCACAAAAAGTTAGTAAGATAGTCCATGTGACATCAGAGGTTCAACCGTCACGAAGCTACAAGAATACTTTTTGTGTGCAAAGAAAACAAAAATAACAACTTTGTTCAACAATTTATTCTTGAATAAAAGACTCAGAATGCCGGCTCCTCGGTCAGCAGCACCACGCACATGAGTCGAAGACTGACACGGAAGAGAAGAAACTGTTAAAAAAGTCGTTATTTTAGTTTTCTTCTTAGACACAAAGAGCATTCTCATAGTTTCATAAAACTAAGTTTGAACCACAGATGACACATGAACTATTTTATCAATGTCTGTACTACCTTTCTAGGTCATAAAACTTTTCAGTTGTATTGCCATCTATGCAGGGTCAGAAAGCTTTTGGATTTCATCAAAAATATCTTAATTTGTGTTCCGAAGATAACAAAGGTCTTACAGGTTTGGAACGACATGAGGGTGAGTAATTAATGACAGAATTTTCATTTTGGAGTGAACTATCCCTTTAAATGTGAAATTTAGAAGTAGAAAAACTATAATAGTAGTTTCTTATACAACATACTCAAATGAGCTTTCGTTAAGACTTCAAATAACCTTTTTGTTTACAAAGCAGAGCAGATATACATACAATATACATACTGCATACTAAAAGAAACTGTAAGAATGGTAGTGTAGTACGCCATCCTGAAAATAAGACCAAATGTTACATACGGAGCCATTACTGCAAGCGCATCATTCACAAGCAAATAAGCATTTGCCACGGTCAATTCAGCAATTGCACGCACAAATGTACACAGCATTTGACGAGTGAACTGAGTGAGGACAAGCGCGTCTACTCTGAAGTGTTAAAGTTCAAAAACACTATAACATGCTATGAGCCTTTATAGAGTCCCAGTCACAAACATGTGTCATGCATGTGAAGTACTTTATGACAAGTAGCTTACAGACAGAGTGTGTACTTCATTCAGAGCTAGCTAATTAATTCTAACGAGTATATAAATAGATCTCTCACCTGCTTTTGGCGAGAGAGCTAGAGAGATTTTGTGTGTGCGTGTGCACTTCCAGTAATTGTTGGTATGGTGCCCAAACGTTAAAGGAATGTAATGTGAACCATCCAAGCGCATGTCATGTGATTGGTTTAAAGCGGTGCTAGAGAGAAGAGTGTGAATATGTGTGTGTGTGTGATTATGCAGTATGATACGATATGACACAGCGTGAAAACCCTTCATCGCTCTTGTCTATCCCTTCCTTCTCTCTTCTTTCCACTTTCTTGATTCCCATTCATCTTTCTCTCCTCCATCCCTTGTTCGCTCTGCTGCCACCTCTGCTTGCCTTATTTCCTCTCGCTTTCTCTCCAGCCTGTTTATTCTGTACGTCTGTGGTCGCTTTTTGTGTATCATTCATTCACTCCTCAGATTAGAAACGCTTATTAACGCTCTTTTGTCTCAGCCCACAGAGACGCGGCTGAATCAGACACGCACACGCATATACACAAACACAGGTTCATTGACAGGTTCGTACTCGTGTTATTTTCTAGCTCGTATCACGCGACGAATGCAGATTTAATCGCAAGGCCCTCTGCGGTGAATTAAACCACACAGCGCACTTCTCACCGCTGACGAACCCGGTGAATAAAACCGCACTGCAGAGCAGCTGAGACGAGCCACACAGCGGAGCTTTCAGAGGGAAACTGCTGAATAAAACAACACGGGTCTTTCATCCTCAGCCAAACTGATGGGTGACTCCACAATGTGCTGCTTTCATCACAAGCACGTTGCGTGTGGACATCTGAGGAGCGCGCATTCACACGTATATATCTCAAACAAGTACGCGCACACACTTTTAACCCGCAGACAGACTTCTCTCTCTTTTTATGCACACTTTCTCTCAAACACACACTTGAAAGAACTCGTGTTCGATAATTGGATCTGAACAATCTAAAAGCAGAAGTGAGAAGGAGAACGAACCAAACCGGGCCTAAAGGTTAACAACGTTCATCATTATAAAAACGCATACACGCGTGGCTCTCTCTGGCCGATCGCTGCTGTTCAACAGACTCATGCTGATCCTGCCTGATCTCGCATCTCCCCACTTATAGACAGTTTAATCAAACACAGCGCTTCGTAAGAGCTCTGCCGTCCTGTCAGATCACAGGAAGGGCTGCGGAAAGTGACTGGCTACAGCTAGGAGATCAGTGGAATCAGAAGCGAGGGTTTCTGGATGTGGTTAATTTGCTGTTGGAATTGTCTGAGAGAGTTTCTGAGAGCAGCTGGTTGGCTATGTTGGAACCGAAATTGAACTGATTTTTTTTTTTTTTTTTAGAATGTAATAGGAACGTTATTAACCATACTTTTATTTCTTTCTAACCACTTCCAAATTGGAAAGGTAGCCACGAAAATCTGGAATGCAAAAATGCTTTTTCTGCACAGAGCAACGCAAAATGAAATGTTTGGCTCAGATCGTGATTGGTGCAATCAGTCTCTGTGGCCAGATATAAATATGCATACTTCCCTGCTACAGAACATGCAACAAGCAATATATCAATTACGTAGGGTACCTACCTATCTATTTATCCATTTATCTATCTACAGACAGAGATAGGCAGACACAGACAAACACACACACTCACTACAGAGGCTATGCTGAAAATAGTTGTGTTTACTGAGGCTGGCTGTTGGCAGTTATTCCATTGTTTGGGTATTTTTTCTGTGTCCTTGGTCTTAGGTGAAAAGTTTCATTGATTTAGACTTGGGATAGATTGAGAGCGGCTGACGCAATCAGTTAAAGACTGAGCAAAGCCGATACTATCAGAGAGACAGACAGACAGAATCTTCAAAACCGATCTCGCACCGGCTGCCAATTCTGAGTTCTTCCAGAAGTACTCAGAAGTCTGAAAGTACACTTCGAGCAAGAGGTGAAACGACAAGTGACAGTTTAATCAAGATAATGTTTGGAGCACTTTATATTAACTTCCAACTTGCAACTCATTTATCAAACATAAAAAAATGAATCCATTATGCTAATTTCATCCAATATAAATGTAATACGAAAATATAACTGTATTGAATCATACGTTTTCTGTACAAAATAAAAGAAATGTACAATATAAAACACAAACTGAAATGTATTAACAGGATATAATATATTATACCATTCAGGTTTGAGATTAAATTGATCAAAAATGACAGTAAAGATGTTTAGAATGTTACAAATATTTCTATTTTGAGTAAGTAGCCTACTATTTTGCAAACTTTCTGTTCTTTCAGGAAAGAAATACTTCCACTTTCCACATTTCATTAAGCAGGAAAGCCATTTTCAACTAATAAGAAGAAAGATTTCTTGAGTACCAAATCAGCCTATCAGACTGATTATGCCATCACAGAAATAAATGA
>JAHKKF010511495.1:0-10507 GCA_019740295.1 Labeo calbasu
CTCATAATAACTTTCTTACACAATGTTACTTTATAACTCACAATATGACTTTAAATCTCACAATTGCAACATAATTTCTCATAATTCTTTAAATCTCACAATTGCAACATAATTTCTCATAATTGTGACTGTATATCTCATGATAACCTTACATAATGTGACTTTATAACTCATAATGACTTTAAATCTCAAAATTGTAACTTAATTTCTCAAAATTGTGACTTTAAATCCCACAACTACAACTTTATTTCTCATAATTGTGACTNTATATCTCATAATAACAACTTTATCCTACATAATGTGACTTTATAACTCACAATATGACTTTAAATCTCAAAATTGCAACTTTATTTCTCATAATTGTGACTGTATATCTCATAATTACAACTTTCTCACACAATGTGACTTTATAACTCAAAATATGACTTTAAATCTCAAAATTGCAACTTTATTTCTCGTAATTGTGACTTTAAATCTCACAATTGCAACTTTATTTTTCATAATTGTGACTGTATATCTCATAATAACAACTTTATCCTAAATAATGTGACTTTATAACTCACAATATGACTTTAAATCTCAGAATTGTAACTTTATTTCTCATAATTGTGTCTTTAAATCTCACAATTGCAACTTTATTTTTCATAATTGTGACTGTATATCTCATAATCACAACTTTCTTACACAATGTAACTTTATAACTCAAAATATGACTTTAAATCTCAAAATTGTAACTTTATTTCTCAAAATTGTGACTTTAAATCTTACAATTGCAACTTTATTTCTCATAAATGTGACTGTATATCTCATAATAACAACTTTCTTACACAATGTGATCTTAAAACTCAAAATATCTCAAAATTGTAACTTAATTGTTCATAACTGTGTCTTTAAATCTCACAATTGCAACTTTATTCATTGTGATCACAACTTTATTACGTAATGTGAATTTAACTCACAATATGACTTCAAATCTCAAAATTGTAAGTTTATTTTTCAAAATTGTGCCTTTAAATCTCACAATTGCAATTTTATTTCTCATAATTGTGACCGTGTATCTCATATTCACAACTTGATCTAACATAATGTGACTTTATAACGCACAATATGTATTTAAATTTCACAATTGCAACTTTATTTCTCACAAATGTGACAGTAGATCTCATAATCACAACTTTCTCACACAATGTGACTTAAGAATGCACAGTGACTTTATAGCTCACTACTGTAAGTCTTTTGTAAGTATACTGCAGTTTTTCTTCCTTGTTTCATAGTTGCACTCCATCCCTGCACCAGTCTTTTGCTCATCTAATGCCAAGCTCTATAGAATGCTGGAATGTTAAAGATTTACATGCTTGGGTGGAGTTTCAGAAATAAAACTTTAATAGAGTTCTCACTAAGTGCCTCAGTGGCAGTAAAACGCATCCGTCTTGCGGGCTCATAAGGCCTTTTTTGTTAACCCACTTACATTAGACAATCTTTTTTTATCCCAACATTTTAGCGAGTTTGTACTTTCGCCGTCCCGAGAGCACAATGAATCACAGCACTTTATGACTTACTGGCCCGGGCTATACATCCAAATCAATTTTCATGGAAGTGCCGAAGAGATTAGTAATGATGTGCGGTGCGAGTCTATCGTGGAGATTTAATCCATCACTCATAAAGCCTGGAATATCCTAAAGACTTAACAAGATCTGTGCATTTTGGCTGCACTTTTACATGTTAAGCGTTTCAGTTTGAGAGGCTCACACTGCATCTTACAACACATACTTTGTATATTGCAGTTTTCATGAATAATACAGCACTATGTGACAGTTTTGAGAAGACAAAAGGACAGTATATCGAGTATACAGTGCAGTGTAGAACTAGACTGGCAGCATAAAATCTGGACCACTTTGCGATTTATTCTGACCAAGAATCCACCAGTTTATACAATGCAATAAACATTTTCGGATCTTTGCAACACCACAAAAATAACCACATGAAACATTTTCCTATTTAGTTACAACATGCACAGTGTAGTCCGATTCATGCACAAATGACTCGTACGGGGTGATCTGATTCTAATTAGTGAATCAAAAACACTCAGCATGATCAGTGTAGTCTGATTCCAGATTTTTTTTTTTGGCCAAAAACCCCAGTCAGAAATCACTTTACAAATAATTTCAAAGAATCTGCAGTAAAACATAAAAAAATTCAAGTTGAACTTCAACTGAAACAGTTTTTATTTATTTATTTATTTATTTGAGGTTTTAACATTTATTTATTTGTTTGTTTGTTTGTTTTGTAAAACATGTTTATTTATTTATTTATTTATTTATGTGTTTTTGAACCATTTATTTATTTATTTATTTATTTGGGTTTTTACATTTATTTGTTTATTTATTTGGATTTTTTAACATTTCATTTATTTATATATTTATGTGATATTAAAAAAACAAACATGTATGTATTTATTTATTTACTTGGGCTGTTAACATTTATTTATTTATTTATGTGGATTTTTTAAAAACGCTTATGTATTTATTTGAGTTTTTAACATTTATTTATTTATTTATTTATTTATTTATTTATTTATTTGGATTTTTAAAAAAACATTTATTTGTTTATTTATTTGTTTTTTTAATTCATTCATTCATTTATCCATTCATTCCTTCATTCATTAATGTGGTTTTTTAAAATACGTTTGTTTGTTTATTTATTTATTTATTTATTAATGTACATTTTTTAACCATTTATTTATTTATTTGGATTGTTAATATTTATTTGTTTATTTATTTATATGGATTTTTAAAAAACGTTTATTTATTTATTTGGGGTTTTAATATTTATTTATTTATTTGGATTTTTAAAAACATTTATTTGTTTATTAATTTGTTTTTTCATTCATTCATGAATTCATTCATTCATACGAATTAAAACATGCTTGTTTGTTTATTTATTTATTTATTTATATGGATTTTTTAACATTCATTTATTTATATATTTATGTGATTTAAAAAAACATTTATTTATTTATTTATTATTTATTTATGTTTTTAACATTTATTTATTTATGTGGATTTTTTAAATATTTATTTATTTATTTGGGTTTTTAACATTTATTTATTTATTTATGTGGGTTTTTAAAACATTTATTTGTGTTTTACATTTATTTAATTATTTATTTATTTGTGTTTTAAAATTTAATTATTTATTTATTTTTGTTGAATTTTAAAAACATTTATTTATACGTTTGTTTATTATTTTTTTACATTCATTAACTTGTTCATTCATTCATTTATTTGGATTTTTTTAAAACATTTGTTTGTTTGTTTATGTGGGTTTTTTATGTTTCTTTATTTGGGTTTTATATTTATTTATTTGTTTGTTTGTTTGTTTACATTTAATACTAATATATTAATATATAATAATTGATCATTAATATTTCTGAATATTTTACACCTGTTCACTCAAGTAATTAAGGAAATAATATTCTTCCTGTTATTCTTATTCTTCTTTATTTATTAATTTTTAGTTTCCCCCAAAATTGTTGTCACATTTGCCTCAACTGCAACGATAAAAGCCTATATGTTGGCTGAGAAACTTATAATTCATCCAACCATTTAACCAACAGCCTAGATATAGCACAAATAACTAATAATTAATATTATTTAATATTTTACAGTTACTTAAATATTTTTTAGCTGCTTAATAAAAGTTTAAAAGTGCAACACATTATCTGAAAAGGATCAACTCTTTAACGAACTAATGTTGGATTATAAAAAATTCAGTCGGTTTTGTGTTTTTTTCCCCCAAAATTAGAGTTACACGACACGTAAAATTAGTGTCACTGTGAAATCTTGCATGCTGGCTAACAGAGAAACTGAAACAGTTTAACCAACAACCTAGAAGTAAAACGGATGAAATGACTATATCTGAACCAGGGCTACATGAAACTGGTTTTGTGGCCTGGTTTGTGATGAATTTCAAACTTTTCTATAAATAAGCAGCGGAGACGAAGGACTCGAGTGTCCCCAGACCCCAGCAGACCCACTGCAGAACTAATGCGCAGCGGTGGGTGGCCAGCGCCAAGCTAACGCGACGGACTCCGAGCGGCTGATTAACGCGCTCACACTGCGGGAAGTGAGATTCGAGCCTCAGGCGTTGAGCTCCCATCAGCAGGGGATCCACAGAAGAGGGTCTGTAGATTAAGAACACCCCACCTCTTCACTTTGAGCCCAATATTGACTGATCTGAACAATACTAGCTCAGGTTTCCGGTTCGGAGTCCATGAGTTGCTGCTCAAAACGGCCATGAGAGATTTGCTGATCTATTATGCATGCACAATCATGAGTCAGAGAGGAGAGCAGAAATGAACGATGAAATATTTCAAGCATTTCATACGGACATGGGGCAGATATAAACGAACAGCAAAATATGTTGCTAATTATCTCTGGCTTTAGGATTCTAATTAGCACATAAGCTTGCAAATGCATTCGGGATTTGAGTATAATATCAATGGTTTATTGATGTATTGTATCAGTTTTATATTTGCATGAGGTCATATATGACCTTTGCATCTCATCAAGCCACATTTAAAATCAGAAGGTACTTGTGTCATCCAAAAAGCCACGGATTATATCTAATTCCAGATTTCGAATCAAAATCCAGGATTAAAATGCTCAGAGGACACGTAAACCCATTCACAACATGAAAATCTGATCCTTTCTACGGCTTATTCGCCATATGATTTATTTCGAAGAATTAATGCCAAAAATCCACTGGGAAATTATGGTACTAAGATACAAGGACATTGTGTTTTAAAAAACTGATGAACTACAACTAGATTTTTACATTGTGATAAAAAGATCAGTTGCTGCCTTAAATTTTAAAGTATAATCAAATTGACTCAACAGAAATTCTATAAAATTTACTTGGAAAAAAAATAAGTTCAAATTTGTTAAAATATTTAGATAAGTTAAAATGGTAGGAATCATTTTTTGCTGTGTACTATTGGTCTGTGAATTGTAATTGTTATTTGTTTCGTTCTTTTCCCCCCACTAACTTTGTAAAGTAACCTTGGGTAAGTAAAGTAAAATAAAATAAAATATTTTTGATATTATTATTATTATTGACTGGTCAACTTATTATTATTGCTACTACCACTTCTACTACTATTATTTGTGCAAAACTTGTTATGTGGCTAGCTGGTGGCTTATTGTCAAAATAAAAAAATAAAATAAAATAAAATAAAATAAAATAAAATAAAATAAAATAAAATAAAATAAAATAAAATAAAATAAAATAAAATAAAATAAAAGACATAATATTATTACTACTATTATTATTGTTGACTGGTCAACTTATTATTATTATTATTATTATTATTATTATTATTATTATTATTTGTGCAAAACTTGTTATGTGGCTAGCCGGTGGCTTACTGTCAAAATAAATAAATAAATAAATAAATAAATAATTAAATAAATAAATAAATAAATAAAACAAAAATAAAATAAAAAATAAGATAAAAATAAAAGACATAATATTTTGACTACTATTATTATTGTTAACTGGTTAACTTATTATTATTATTATTATTATTATTATTATTATTTGTGCAAAACTTGTTATGTAGCTAGCAGGTGGTTAACTGTCAAAATAAAATAAAATAAAATAAAATAAAATAAATAATAAGATAAAAATAAAATCAGACAAAAATAAAAAACATAATATTATTACTACTATTATTATTGTTGACTGGTCAACTTATTATTATTATTTGTGCAAAACTTGTTATGTAGCTAGCTGGTGGCTTACTGTCCACATAAATAAATCCACAACAACAACAACAACAATAATAATAGTAGTAGGTGTAATTTCTCTTCCTATTTGAACACATAGAAAAGTTGAAGCAAACCTATTTATATTTAGGGTTTCATTTTTAAATTTATAGTACATATAATGTAAACATCAAATCTAAGCCAGTATCAGTGGAGTGTGTGTACACTATTTCACTGATACAGCTCTTCATTATAAGGAGGGCCAATATCTTACTGTGAGACGAATTTAAGTAAATTAAAATCCAGGCCGTCCACATTTCCAGTACTAGGTCAATTCATAATGTATGTGTAATTTATTGTGCAGTAAATAATGCATTTGTTTGCATTTACTGTATATGTGTGTGTGCGTGAAGGAAATGAAAGTGAATATATGTAGATTTACAGTAAAAACAGATTTATGCGGCCTTGGGCACTGCCTAAATGAAACCTTCTTTCTTCACATTTCTTTCATTCAACCTTATGTTCTCACCATCAGAAAGCACGAGTCGAATATAAACGCTTTGTGTAATATGAATACAATAATCAGGCATGACATTGTCAGCACACAATGTTTATTCAGATGCTCAACAGAGATGAAACATGTCAAGGATGTGTCAACCGACTCGACAAAGTGCCTATTATTGAGTGTAAAATTTCAGTTTTCTCTCTCTTTCTATGTAAAGCTTTTAGCTCTGATTGAAGACTAAAAGCGTGTGCCGTGGCAGAATGTTTTCAGCTTTCGGGCTTTGATAAGTTGTATAGACACTTTATATCGTAGTAGAATCGCTTGCGTAAACTGAGCAGGTCTATGTGAGGTTGACATACAATGACAACGTGCTGAATTTAAAAAGCGCTATTGAAAACAGGTACTGACCACTCAAAACGACACTAATGACTGTGCTTCTTTTGTTAAATTTCTGGTACCATAATTCAGATGTGCAGAGGCCACAACAATCATTCAGACACTTAAATCACAAATAACAATGTCTGAAGGTCTTTGCATTACTTGATAACAAAATTCACATACAAACAATAAATGATGCTAGGCCTTTTCTCAGAACTAACTTCACTTTGCATAATTATAATAATATCATGTTTTTCTTTATTGATCTAATAAAAGAGAAATTTCTAAACATGGTACACTGTAAAATTATTTTCTCAAAAGATGTAAATAAAGATCATATGTTTTACAAGAAAATACTAATTCAATTTTTATTCTGCTTCAAAATTTCACATTTAATTTGATGTGTTACTTGCTGTTTCTTTTATTATTTTTACTATTTTATTATAATTATTTGACTTGACTTCAAAGTAAATGCTATACCTATTTTTTCAGTTTTGAAAATCTGTACATTTTTGTACGTTTTATGATTATCAGTTTTTAGTAGGTATTTTGAATCAGTTTTTATTTTTTTTATTTTATTTTATTTTTTTTACATTTTTCATTTTAATTTTAGTTTCACGATTTTGTTCATTATTTTTTAGTAGTTTTATTTATTTATTATACAAGTTTTTATTATTATTTTTATTTATTTATATTTATTTTTATTTATTTTGGTTTTATTTGTAGTTATTTTATTATATCAAATTGAATTAAATTAAAATTAGAAATTTAGCTTTCGCAACTAGCTAAAATAAAATAGTTTGTAAAATATTATTTTATTTTTATTTATATTTATTTTTATTTAGTTTATTTATTTTGGTTTTATTTGTAGTTATTTTATTATATCAAATTGAATTAAATTAAAATGAGAAATTTAGCTTTCGCAACTAGCTAAAATAAAATAGTTTGTAAAATATTATTTTATTTTTATTTATATTTATTTTTATTTAGTTTATTTATTTTGGTTTTATTTGTAGTTATTTTAGTACATCAATTTGAATTCAATTAAAACAAGAAATTTAGCTTTCGCAACTAGCTAAAATAAAATAATTTTTAAAATATTATTATTTTATTTTTATTTATATTTATTTTATTTAGTTTATTTATTTTGTTTTTTTTATACTTATTTTAGTACATCAAATTGAATTAAATTAAACTGAGAAATTTAGCTTTCGCAACTACCTAAAATAATTTTTTTTTTTAAATATTATTATTTTATTTTATGTATTTATTTTTATTTAGTTTATTTATTTTGGTTTTATTTGTACTTATTTTAGTACATCAAATTACATAATTAAAATAAGAAATTTAGCTTTTGCAACTAGCTAAAAGAATTTTTTTTTTTTAAATATTATTATTTTATTTTTATTTATATATATTTAATTTAGTTTATTTATTTTGGTTTTATTTGTACTTATTTTAGTACATCAAATTGAATTAAATTAAACTGAGAAATTTAGCTTTTGCAACTAACTAAAATAATTTTTTTTTAAATATTATTATTTTATTTTATTTTATGTATTTATTTTTATTTATTTTATTTATTTTGGTTTTATTTGTACTTATTTTAGTACATCAAATTGAATGAAATTAAAATGAGAAATTTAGCTTTGGCAACTAGCTAAAATAAAATCGTTTTTAAAATATTATTTTTTATTTTTTTTAATTTATTTATTTATTTTGGTTTTATTTGTACTTATTTTAGTACATCAAATTAAATGAAATTAAAATGAGAAATTTAGCTTTTGCAACTAGCTAAAATAAAATAATTTTTAAAATATTATTTTATTTTTATTCATTTAAATGTATTTATTTTGGTTTTATTTGTACGTATTTTAGTACATCAAATTGAATTAAATTAAAATGAGAAATTTAGCTTTCGCAACTAGCTAAAATAAAATATTTTTTTAAATATTATTATTTTATTTTTATTTATTTATATTTATTTTTAATTTAGTTTATTTATTTTGGTTTTATTTGTACTTATTTTAGTACATCAAATTGAATTAAATTAAAATAAAATATGTTTTAAATAGTACAATGATGCTAAAAAAAAATCAGCTTTGAAATCCCAGGAATAAATTACATTTTAAAATATAGTCAAGCAAAAAACTGTTATTTTAAATATTAAAAATATTTCACAATTGTACTGTTTTTGCTGTACGGATCAAACAAATGCAGGCTTGGTGAGCAGAACAGACTTTTTTTAAAAATATAATTTATAATAACATTCAGAAACTGTATATAGACTAATTTTTACTTCAAATACTACTTATAGAAGTGACTGGATCACAAACACTGTGTTAATATTAAGGCAATAAAGATTCATCATCTTTCTACGCTAAAGTCATTCACACCAGCATGACACGGCACATCACCTCAAGGCACTGGTCATTGCTGAAAACCGAGTGCTAATGGTTGTGACACAATCAGACTGTGGACACAATGCCTTTGGGCGAGACTGACTTCTCTGATGACGTCAGCCGTGTCCAAGAGACGCGACGCATCTCCGGATGTTCAACATCAAACACTAATTGAAGAGGGCAGCGAGCGTGAAGTATCACAAAGACCCAGTGCGGTCTGGGGCAAGAGATAAATTAGACCTCTTTAGCGGTCATATTTTAAGAAAAAGAAAAAATGCTCTCAAAATACGTTGACAGGAGTTCATCACAAAGTTCAGAGTACAAAAGATACAAACTTAAAGGTGAATTCAGTCATTTTTCCTCTCAATAAAAAGTTTAATAAGTCACCTAATAATGTACTCACTCTCAGGCCATCCAAGATCTAATGGAGTTTGTTTCTTTATCAGAACAGATATTCAACATTACATCACTTGCTCACTCCTCTGCAGTGAATGGGTGCCGTCATCTCATCTGAATCAGGAGAGAAATATGCACAGATCAAGCATAGTTTACACTTTCGAGTCAGAGGTCAACAGCGGATGGACTTTTTCTTTACCAGAAGAAGCATTATTATGGATTATAGACTAATATTTTAGCCAGAAACAATGGTTTAAACATCATCTTCTCTTTTAAATTCTAAAAAAGATAACTAGATACATAAAAATGTACTACTAAAGTATTTCAAAGTATCTTTTTTAGTTACGATCTAAATCAAATGACTCACGATCCACGCTCCTGAGTCCCAATCTGAATAATGTTTCACAAAATCATCATTTTAGACCAGGACTTGGAGCACGAATCGTGAATCATTTGACTTAGGTCGGGATTGTGTATTGCGATTCATTTGATTTGAATCATGCAATTCACGAAATGATTCACAAACCCGTTCCGATCTAAAACAAATGATTTATGCTCTGCGCTCCAAAGTCCGAACTAAATCAAATGGTTTGCGATACGCAAAGTCTCGACGTAAGTCAAATGATTTGCAAATACGCTCCGAGGTCCTGATCTAAATCAAATTGTTCATGATACGCAAAGTCCCGATCTAAATCAAACGATTTGCAATACGCATTCCGAAATTCCGATCTAAAGCAGAAGATTTACAAACCTGCTCCAAAGTTCCGATCTAAATCAAATGATTCATGGTTCACGCTTCAAAATGCTGATCTGAATAATGATTCGCGAACCATCATTTCCAGATCAGGACTTGGAGAGTGGAACGCGAATCATTTGAATTCGAAAATCAAAAATGAATTCAAATTTGAAAAAGAAAGTTTCTTTTAATTTGATCTGGTTTAAATCACTTAAAATAAATGATCGAAGTCACAAGTTTGAGTCATTCGAAGCGGTTCCTGCGTAAATGACTCAAATGATTTGGTTTATCTGTTCTTCTTTTTGCATCTTTACAGTTTTAGAAA
>JAHKKF010511499.1:0-11348 GCA_019740295.1 Labeo calbasu
ATGAATTCATATTTATGTTTATTCAAACATGAACAAAATCTGTTCCATTGTTCAAATCCATTGAACGAAATTTATTCATGTAATTTGTAAATTAGTTGCAAAACATCTGTTTCCACGATTTAGTAATTCGTGGTCATGTTTTATGAATTAGTTTCCTTATTTTAACGTGGTCACGCTGATTTGGCAATCGTGGCAATGAGACTACAAGTTACCTAAAAAAAGGGAACAAATTGAGTCATGAGCAAAACATCTTAATTTTATGTCCATGATATCTTGTTTTTATTTTTCCCCGCATGTCTCTGCAGTATATACAATTATCCTGGGAATTTCACTAAAAGCCTTCAAGAGCATCTTGACATCAAAACATTAAGCCTATTATCATTAAGTCCCACTTTGTGGTTCAGTCAACATTTTGTCCAAACCAGACTCTTTTTTTGTTGTGTGTAAACAAACAGCGTTGACAGTTTAAACCATGACACCATGTGCATGACTACTGGTGACTGAAAAACAGGTCAGCAGATCTCATCTAATGCTTGTTTGTGGGATAATCAAATATTAGCCTATACTGACCCTCATGGATCCCACCCATGTGTTTGTTTCCAGCCTCATGCTTTTAAATTGCTGTCTATTACACAAATCAATCCGTTTGATTGATGGAGTCTCATATGTGTCTTTGGCAGACATCTCATGCTATAACTGAGGAGGTAACAGCCATCCTCATACCCTGATTTCACTGCTGAAAACTGCCTTAGATCAGATGCTAGTCCTGGCATATTTATGCTGATAATGGTGGTTTGATGCTGCTTCACCAACTAAACAGGTCGACTGACTGTCTAGTGAATAAAGGGCTCTTTCTCGTTAAATAGACAGTTCACCAAAAAAAAAAATGTACTCACGCTCATGTTGTTGCAAAGCTGTCTTTCTTCTGGAGTGCACAATACTATGGTACTATTATTTTATTTTAATTTTATTTTATTTTGTTAAAGAAGCTTAACTTTTCTCAAGATCTTTACTAAATCACTACATCATTCACTAAATCACTGAATCATTTAATCATTCACTCACTCACTTATTTATTGAATCTTCTAATCATTCACTCACTTGTTTATTCACTAAATCATTTGATTATTCACTCATCTATTCACTGAATCATCTAAACATCCATTCACTCACTCACGTATTGATAATTCATTCGTTTGTTCATTATTCACTCACTCACTGAATAATTTAATCGCTCACTCATTTATTCAATGAATCATTCGATCAATCACTCATTTATTCATTGAATGAGTTGATAATTCATTTATTTATTCATTATTCACTCACTCATTCACTGAATCATTTAATCATTTATTTATTCATTGAATCAGTTGATAATTCACTCATTCATTCATTATTCACTCGCTCATTCACTGAATCATTTAATCACTCACTCATTTATTCATTGAATCAGTTGATAATTCACTCATTTATTCATTGTTCACTCACTCATTCACTGAATCATTTAATCACTCACTCATTTATTCATTGAATCAGTTGATAATTCACTCATTTATTCATTATTTACTCACTCATTCACTGAATCATTTAATCACTCATTTGTTTATTTACTGAATCATTTGATCATTTATTCATTGAATCAGTTGATAATTCACTCATTTATTCATTATTCACACACTCATTCACTGAATCATTTAATCAGTCACTCATTTATTAATTGAATCAGTTGATAATTCACTCATTTATTCATTATTCACTCACTCATTCACTGAATCATTTAATCGCTCACTCATTTATTCATTGAATCAGTTGATAATTCACTCATTTATTCATTATTCACTCACTCATTCACTGAATTATTTAATCACTCACTCATTTATTCATTGAATCAGTTGATAATTCACTCATTTATTCATTATTCACTCACTCATTCAGTGAATCATTTAATCGCTCACTCACTCACTCATTTATTCACTGAATCATTTGATCATTTACTCATTTATTCATTGAATCAGTTGATAATTCACTCATTTATTTATTGTTCATACACTCACTGAATCATGTAATCACAGTCACTTATTCAATTAATCGTTTGATCATTTACTCACTCATTTATTTACCAAATCATTCACTCACTCATTCACTCACTCACTCCCTCATTTATTCAATATTCATTGTCATTCACTCATTGTACTCATATATTCATTAAGCATATCTTTATTTCTCTCTCTATCACATATCTCATTGCACTTGTAAACTTCACTCTATCAGCTGTCTTATCTTTCATAGTTGTTGATTTGATTTACTGTATATTTGTCACACTTCAGTACTTCCAATCTAGTGTGCATTCTTTTTTTCCCCTTTATTTTCCTTATTAATACTAAACCAACTAAACTGGTTAACTGTCTAGTGAATAAAGGGCTCTTTCTGGTTAAATAGATAGTTCACCAAAAAAAAAATGTACTCACGTTCATGTTGTTCCAAAGCTTTCTTTCTTCTGGCGAGTACATAATTTTATTTTATTTTATTTTATTTTATTTTGTGTGTGTGTGTGTGTGTGTTAAAAACTTAAAAACTAAAAACTACAACTTTTCTGAAAACCTTACCTGTCTTGTCCGTTTTTTTCCACTATGATTTTTGTACAAGCCTTTTTTTTCTTTGACATTTTCAAGGACAAGCAAAAAAAAAAAAAACCTCTCTTGAACTAAAGTCAGGAGCCCTGTGGCTCCAACTAATTCTCACTCCAGTGGTGTGAAATTAAGTGTGAATCCATGTGCTCTATACAGTGTATGAAGAAGAGCTTACGTTTCTTTCTAAGAATTCTGTAGATTTTTTCCTCAGCAGCATGAGACTTATTGTGATTTCTGTATTTCACATGTTTTTAGAGCTTACAAGATGCACGATGAACGCTCAGTTCTGTCGTCACAGTTTATATCGTCTACTGTCTATAACAGATGAGCTTTCAAAGACCTTTGAAGTTTTCAGATCATCTTAATGAGTCAAAAGCTTATTCATGAAGCGCTGTTGATAATCTGTTGTTGCAGATAAGGTGTCATGTCTGTTTGACGCATTAGTGGAGTGGGTTGGTGACGATGATGACAGTGTTTTTAAATCCGTCGTGCATTGATTTGAATTGATATTAAGGAAACCGCGAAAACATAAGTGTGCTTGTTGTTTGTGTTGCTTGTGTGACTAAGCTTCTCAGAATTGAGACTCATAAATCCAGTAATGTGTCTTCTTTCCACTGCAGGCAAAAGACTCGCCTTTGACGAGCTCCAACTTTGTGCGCATCACTAAAGAGCTGAAGAACAAAGACCAGTACAACCAGGTCCTCTTTTCATGCTCTGTCAGGATGGTATGCTTTTTACATTTCAATTTCACTGTTATTTAATGACAAAAACTGTGCATTTGTATTGTCAAAGCATTTGCGGAGCAAAGTTTAATTAAGAAATAATGGTAAGAATAACAATAGCACAAGCGGAGTAAACTGTGATAAAGCAAAGAGAAAAATACCTAAAATAACTGTATAGAGTGAACAATTAATATTAACAAAGTAAAATTAAAATAATAATAGTGAGAGTGGAGTAAATAAGAAATATTAGCAACTAAAATAATACAACAATAGTGCAAATGAAGTACAAAAGCAGGATTATCAAATGAAATAACAATGGTGTGAATGGAGAAAACAAACAATATTAAGAAATAAAATAATAGCATAAATGGAGTAAACAAACAATATCATCGTATGTAAAATTACAACAACGTAAATGAAATAAACAATATAAAATTAAATAAAGAACAATACTGTGAATGGAGTAAACAAGCAATGTTATGGAATAAAATAATGTGAATGGTCCAAACAAACAATATTAAGTAAAATTACAACAGTGAGAATGGAGTAAACAATCAATGTTATCAAATAACAATAATAGTGTGAACAAAGTGAATGAACAGTATTAACAAAAAATTAAATTGCTACAATATCAATGCAGTAAACATGCAAAGTTATTGAATAAAATAAAATAATAACAGTGTGAATGAAGTAAACTTGTATTAATTAAAGTAAAATTAATACACTGTAAATGCAAGAAAACAAGCAATGTTATTAAATTAAAATTACTACAGTGTGAATGGAGTAAACAAGCAATGCTATCAAATAAAATAAAATAATGTGAATGGAGTAGACGAACTATAATAACAAATGAAGTAAAATTACAACGGTGGGAATTAAGTAAAGCATTTTTATAAAATAAAATGACAATAGTGTAAATAGTATCCAAGCAAATACTGTCAAATAAAAATAAAGAATATAAGATCAAATAATCTAACTGCAAGCAACAGCACAAGTAAATACAATAGAGTAAAGATACAAATAAAATAAACAGTGCTTTTTCAGGGTTTTTAGGTAGATCTAACAGTTTTTAGGGACAGATTTTGAATAAAGTAATCAAATGTAAAATAACATTGCATATTTGGCTGTATAAATTAAAGATGAATCCTTATTAAAGTTACAAAAGCTATTCAGTCAAGAGCAGTGAGCGATTTCCTTGTCGTTATTTAATTAATATTTAGAAACTGCTGTAACTTTAAGAGAACGCACTGATACTGTACATTCAGCTGGCTATGTCTGCTAGGATACTTACCAAGATGGACATTTTGACATAATTTCATATTTGCACACGTTCTGAGACGCGGGTTTGTGGGTTTCGGATGTGCTTTGGATGGGCTTCTCACTGCACACGCGAGCTTGTGTCTTCTGTCTTTTAAATGTGAAAACTGGCAAAGCTTAAATTACTTTAAACACAGATAGCAATGCATGCTGTTCAGGTCTCACCTGCACACGTGTGCTATCAGCACCTGGGTGAAGACAGCATCCATGACTGCTCACATTCCAGCATACAGCACTCACATTAAACAAAAAGTGTTTTGTCCGTGCTTTTTTTTTATTTTTATTTTTTCCTCATCGCTGTTGTTGTATTGTATTGGCAAGTCAGAATGTGCATCCATCAACAGAAACATACATTAGCCAAAGAAAAAAAAGTTTTTTGTAGCTTTATAACATTGATATAACATTGAACATTGAACAACTAATGTCACATGGACTAGGGCTGAAACGATTCCTCGAGTAACTCGAATACAAGAAATCAAGGGAAATTATTTGCCTCGAGGCTTCGTTTAGTCCATTTACTGTTTCCCCATGAACCATTATTACTGACGCACAAATCGATAAACGCTGGACATATTTAAGACTGTAAATTAATGGTGGTTAGTAATGATGTCCCTACTTTTTGTTTTGTGAAAGACTGTCTTATTCTCTCTCTGTGACACACAGAAAGTTAGTCAATATCGAACGAAGAGTGCCTCAGCATGATTACAAATGTGATACTGATTTTACGCAACAGTTCATCAATGAACAAGAAGTTAACATTAAGAGACTTACATTTTAGACAGCACATTGCCTGTTTTTGCTCTAATTCGCCAACAAATAACCATTACAAACACAGCTACAGCACTGTGTTTTGCGTCTTTGAGCAACATGACGGTGTTTCGTTCTTGAATGAATCACCCGTTAAATGATTCAGTTCAATGACTCACTTACTTAACAGTGACTTGCTGACACCTACTGGCAGTATTGATTTCACATTTAAAATATCTTAATTTTAAAAATACATATAAATATCAGTATTTAGTATTTTGTTTAAAATAACAAAATATTATTTATGCATTTGCAACTGCAAGTTAAATGCATTCATGTCCCTCTGAGCAAAAAAATGCATTGAATGGGTTTAGTTTTCATGGTTATAAATGTATGCAATTTCAGCAATAAAAATATTACTTTTTCTGAAAAGGAAAGAAATTAGTTGTTTATTTTAAGAAGCCTATCTTATTGTCATTTGTATATTTAGTATTGCTTTTTAATAAAGAAAAATGACTTCTTATCCGCTTACTCAATTAATCGATAGAATAATCAGTAGAATACTCGATTACTAAAAATAATCGATAGCTACAGCCCTAATATGGACTATTTTATCGATGTCCTTACTACCTTTCTGGGCCTTGAATGCGGGAGCTACTTTGATGTCTGTGCAGGGAAAGAAAACTCTTGGATTTCATCAAAAATATCTTAATTTGTGTGCTAAATATGAATATGATATAAAAGGTCTTACGGGTTTGGAACAACATGAGGGTAATGAGTAATTAATGACAGAATTTTAAATAAAAATGCACAGTAAAATACGATTACATAATGTAAATCTCTCTCTTTTTCACACACTCACTCTTTCACCAAACTCCAAGTCACCAAGTCTCATTCACTTTCTCATCTTCTCACTCATGAGGCCCTTTTTGACCGTAGCCAACGTGGAGATCACAAGCACAGCCGAGTGCTCAGTGTTTGACTGCCTTGAGCAAAGACTGTAAAACACACTCTGTATCATACAACTGCACCATTGCTACCATTGGTCCAGTTTATCTGCCCTTCCCAGCGAGACTCAACCACACCACCGACCCAATTTCACAAGCTATTTTTAAAGGCAGGAACATAAGGGAGCAGCACATAAACATACCAACAGTGCTGATGCAAAGGTTGCTCATGAATTTCAATAAGCCCCAAATATCGTTGTTACTTAATATTGTGGTGAAGCTCAGACACAAGATGACACAGTTTACCTAATTTCTGCATTTTCTCTCTTTTGATCTCCCTTTTCTCCAGCTCAACTGGTTCAACAACACAAAGGACAGAGCTCTACTCATCACAGACAAGCATATCTACAGGATGGAGCCCAAAAAACACTTTAAAGTGCAAAAACGAATAGCGCTTGATTCTGTAAGTATTTAATGCACATGAAAAACAAAAGAACCTTTCAACAGTTCTTAAAGGAATGGTTCACTCAGAAATTAACATTTTCTGAAAATGTACTCACTCTCAGGCCATTCAAGATGTAGATGAGTTTGTTTCTTCATCGGAACAGATTTAAAGAAATTTAGCATTACTTGTTCACCATTGGATCCTCTGCAGTGAATAGGTACCGTCAGAATGAGAGTCCAAACAGCTGATAAAAACATCACAATAAACCACAAGTAATCCACACCACTCCAGTCCATCAAATAACATTTTGTGAAGTGAAAAGGTGCATGTTTGTAAGAAACAAATCCATCATTAAGACGTTTTTACCTTTAACCTATTGTTTCTGCTATTGGTAATATTGCTTTATGTAGTAAAACACTTGCTTTTTGAATCAGGAGAGAAATCTGCACAAAATCAAGCACTGTTTACAAGCGAAAACAGTTCTAAACAAATATGTGGGTGGATTTTGAGGTGAGAGGACAAAAGAACATGGACTTTTTCACTGGAAGAAGCGTTATTCTAAATTATGGACTTGTGTTTTGGCTGTAAATGGTAGATTTAGGTTAAAACGCCTGGATGGAATTGTTTACAAGTAACTTTTCACTTCACAAGACGTTAATTGACCATATGGACGGGGCATTCTTTAGAACTTCCACATAATGATAAGCCAGCTCGTAAACTTCCGGTGTAGCTCATTTTATATGTGCTATATGTAAGTGGAGACTCTTGAGACTCCTCTCCTGCCTCGTTCTTATCAGAAACTATTTAACAACATATAAAGAGCCTGGTAATCCCAGGAGAGTACCTAGACATATAGTTGTACATTTAAATGCTGACAGCTAAACACTATCATAACTGTTTAGGCTATTGTTAGGTAACTAACGATACTTCTCCTCAACAACATCTTAATAGTAATCTTGATAATCAATAACTTTCCTTCATAGTCATGAACACATTTTTAAAATCTTGTAATATTTTAAAGCCTTTATTTTTTTTAAACTGTACAGCTGTGCAGTAAAATTCACTTCAAAGATTCACTTTTCATTCATAAGGACGAGATGAAAAAAAATGTCTTTTCACGGAAAACAACTTTTTAAGAAGAAAATGATATGAAATTACCGTTATAAGTAGACAATGGCAGTATTGCATTGGCTGCGGCTGCCATTTTAGCTCCCTAGTTTTTTCAGTCCTGCTTTTCGATTTATTATGAAATTACTAGTATAACAAATTTTAGTACTTTTACCACACTTAAGTATATTGTATAGCAAGTGCAGAAAGTCAGTAAAATAAATAAATAAGTTTAAACACAAACAGACTATAAGTGTCACGCTGTTGTGTGTGGGGAATGACGAGGAGGAGCGAGGAGGTCCAATACATAGAGTTTTATTAAGATAACCCACAGGGAAACAGTAACGGACAGGAAACAGCAGGGAACCAGCAAACACAATATAACTTGACGGAGAAACAAACAAACTGACTGAGTGACAATTAAGAACCGACGATCAAAACAGGAACACAACCAAACTTATATACCTGGAACCAACCAATCAGGGGGAGACAGGTACAATCAAACAGTGACATCATAATTACAAACGGAACAGGAAGACCAAATAAGGGCAACACAGGGAAAAACACACACAAAACAGTCCAAAGGGTCTGACAATAAGGGTGAAATATTTAAATACTTATATATAGTATATATAGTTTACTACAAATTAAATAAGTTAAATATCAGTTGTATAAGAGTTAAATAGTGCATTCAATATGAATCAATATAAATGTGAAATATTTTATATTTAATTTAATAACTACATTTTTTAAGGTTTATCTTGAGGTGTAAAAGCTATTAAATAGACTATATTCAACCAACACAAACTTGTTACTGCTGTAGTTTTCTTACTCTGAATTTAGTCTGAATCATTTAATGCACAGCTCTGTTTTTGACATCGGCTTGTCAGATGTTTCTTTCGGTTATTACTGTCAGTCATAGCAATGACTTGCGCATATTTAGCGGATTTACTCGGATTTTTTACACTAGCATTTGTCATTCTTGAAACGGTATACATGGACGTTTGGTCCTCTTAGACAAACAAAACTTTTCTTCGAATTGTGAATGGATTATGTAGAGAAAACGACTGAGCTGGCTTGTCTAAAACAAGGAAGTAATTCGTGCATATAGTCAGTTCATGGACTGGAGTCGTGTGAACTTACTATGATGTTTTTATAAGCTCTCATTCTGACATTCACTGCAGAAGAATCCATTTGCTCAGGTGATGCAATGCTAAATTTCTTCAAATCTTCTCCCATGAAGAAACAAACTCATTTACATTCTGGATAGCCTGAGGGTGAACACATTTTCAGCAGATTTTCATTTTTGTATGAACTGTTCCTTTAAAAGTATCATTTTTTTTTTTTTAATGTGAATAATATAAGATCTAAAGATCTAAAGCAGACATAAACAGGGATCCGCTATAAAGAACCTATTGAACAGGTTCTTTGGATGTTAAAAGTATTTGATGAAACATCAATGCCAGTTAAAAACTTTTATTCTACAGAGTGAAATGAGTGAAGAGTGAAATGAAGCCTCAAAAACAAAGCAGACACGTCTTGGTATCTTTCATTGTCTGGGTTTGTTTTTGTTTTATGTAACCGTGCAATGTGGGTCAATGCATCTGTCTGCTGCAGTCTCGCTGTCTCCCGGCTCTTTTGGACTTGCCATCCGTAGCTTGTGTCTCTTGTCTTTAGCTTATGGATTTTTGTCTGCAGCTGGTCTCTCTTATTAGATGACAACACTAATACTCCATTTGACCAGCCACGTCAGATGGTTTAACAGGGTCATTCACAAACTTCTGGCTGCGTCGGAGTGAATTCAGTGACCAGAACAGTCTGTGTGTGAGTTGTCTGACCTACATTCTGTCTACATTCTCAGATGAGATACAGTGAGAGAGGGATTTGGACACACACTGCAGCACTGCAGTCTGAGCTTCCCATCACAATCACATACACGCACACAGACACACACACACACACACACACGTTAAATCTGCAGTTTTATCCATATCTGTATGTTTCACACGTCTTTAGCGGAAGCAGGACCAGACGTCTCAGAGAGAGAGCTGGAGATAAGCGATTGGGCAGTTCAGCAAGAACTGCAGAACAAACTGCAGTATATAGCACTGATTCATGCCAATTATGCACACATACACTTTAACACATCATTTCCATGCTACAGCTGCCAGATTTGAATATTCAAAAGATATCAGAATAGCACAAGAAAAAATAGTGAGGCAAAAAAGTGGTTTGTATGCCGCTAAGTCAATCTCACGAAAATATGAATCATATTTCACCCCATATTATAAAAAAGATACTGGATAAAAAATGCACAATAAAAAATTCATTATTTGACAGTTAAGCACATTTGTTCTTCTAATTCTCATTACTGTAATGCATCTGGACATTTCACCTTTTTAATATATATATATTAATATATATCATTATTTTATTTTATTTATTTCATTTTATTTTATTTTTTTATTATTTTATTTCAAAGCCAGGGTAAATAAAGGCAGCACAATAAATACTATTCAAATTATTGCACTATAATTTATAATAAAATTATGAACTATTAATAGTTTTTAAAAATATTTTAAATTATATTTAAATTGTATTTTTATTGTATATTTTCTGTTTTCATTTTAATGTTTAAAATAAAGTTGTGCTATTTTTGTTGTGTTTTGTCAGTTTTTGTAAAATATGTCTATAGTTTTTAAGTTTTTAGTTTTAGTTTATTTAATTTTTCTTATTTTAGTACTTTAGGTGAAACTAAATAAAAATAAATACTATTTAAATTACTGCACTATAATTTATAATATGTACTATCATTTATGAACTATTATAGTTTTTACAAAAATTTTAAGTTAGATTATATTTAAATTGTATTTTTTTATATTTTCTGTTTTCATTTTTTAAAAATTAATTAAATTTAGTATTTTTTGTGTTTTTGTCAGGGTTTTTGTTTAAATATATCTGTATAGTTTTTACATTTTCAGTTTTAGTTTATTTAATTTTTGTTATTTTAGTAATTCAGCTGAAACTAGACAAAATATTATACGCTGACCAAAATTATAAACGCACCATTTTTGTTCTTGCCCCCATTTTTCATGAGCGGAACTCAAAGATCTAAGATCTAAAAGGCCTATTTCTCTCAAATATTGTTCACAGATCTCTAAATCTGTGTTAGTGAGCACTTCTTCTTTGCCGAGATAATTCATCCACCTCACAGGTGTGGCATATCAAGATGCTGATTAGACAGCATGATTATTGCACAGGTGTGCCTTAGAAAACCAGTCAGTATCAAGTTGATCAGGTTGTTGATTGTGGCCTGTGGATTGTTGGTCCACTCCTCTTCAATGGCTGTGCGAAGTTGCTGGATATTGGCAGGAACTGGAACATGCTGTTGTATACGCCGATCCAGAGCATCCCAAACATGCTCAATGGGTGA
>JAHKKF010511500.1:0-11851 GCA_019740295.1 Labeo calbasu
TCGTGATCCAGCTTCACTTACAGCAGAAGTGAGTATAAGGGTTTTTTTTATTAATCTTTGCGATCGCCTTTCCTAATAATGTGCTAGTTAGCAAGTTTAGCAGTCACTCCACAGAGAGAAGAGAGGGGCGGGGTGAGCAGAGCTCATTTGCATTTAAAGCAGCCTCAACCAGAATGAGATGATTTTTGCAGAGCTGATTTTGGCAAGGTAAAAAAGGGTGTTGTTTTACACTACCATTGAGAATTTTTAATCAAAGTACATTATAGACTTTTCATTAAGACCCTAAAGAATCATATCAACTTGTGGAAAATGGGCATCCGATGACCCCTTTAAATGTACTCACCCTCAAGTTGCTCCAATCCTGTGAGTTTCTTTCTTCTGTTGAACACAATCAGTTATTTGGTCTCTTTAACTTAATTTTGTGAGGCGTCCGATGTCATCTGTTTCTAGTTATTTTAGCTGTTCAACCCCTTATGCCGCAAACAGGTATTTCTTATTACTTTATTATCGTATTCATAAACATAATGGTTGGTAGCAAAGATTTTACATTTTACTGCACTTTGTTCTTCTAGTTATTTACCTATTGCACAGAAAACAGATTACTTACGTGTTGCAAAATAAAGTGGATAAAATATGTTTGCATTACAGTTGAACTCAAAAGTTTACATACACCTTGCAGAATCTGCAAAATGTTAATTATATTATCAAAATAAGAGGGATCATATAAAATGCATGTTATTTTTATTTACTACTGACCTGAATAAGATATTTCACATAAAAGACATTTCCATATTGTCCATAATAGTTACATTTATAAAAATGACCTAGTTCAAAAGTTTACATAAACTCAATTCTTAATACTGTGTTGTTACCTGAATGATCCACAGCTGTTTGTTTTTTTTGTTTTTGATAGTTGTTCATGAGTCCCTTGTTTTCCTAAACAGTTAAAGTGCCTGCTGTTCTTCAGAAATATCCTTCAAGTCCCACAGATTCTTTGTTTTTTTTAGCATTTTTGTGTATTAGAACCCTTTCCAAAAATGACTGTATGATTTTGAGATCCATCTATTCAAGCTGAGGACAGCTGAGAGACTCATATAAAACAATTACAGAAGGTTCACTCTGATGCTCTAGAAAGAAAAAAAATGCATTAAGAGCTGGAGAGTGAAAACTTTTTGAACTCGAAGATAAGGGTAAATGTAACTTATTTTGTCTTCTGGGAAACATTTAAGTATCTTCTGTAGCTTCTGAAGGGCAGTACTAAATGAAAAAGATGTGATATTTAGGCAAAATAAGAAAAATGTACACATCTTCATTCTTTTCAAAGGTTTTCACTCCCGGCTATTAATGCATCGTGTTTCCTTCTGGAACATCAAAGAGTGTTTGAACCTTCTGTAATAGTTGCATATGAGTCCCTCAGTTGTCCTCAGTGTGAAAAGATGGATCTCAAAATCATACAGTCATTGCTGGAAAAGGTTGTAATCATCTTTTATCTGAAATATCTTATTCAGGTCAGTACTAAATAAAAAAAACATGCATTTTGTATGATCCCTCCTATTTTGGTAAAATAATTAACATTTTGCAGATTCTGCAAGGTGTATGTAAACTTTTGACTTCAACTGTACGTGTGGTGTGGTTCACCCCCTCAGTCTATTTCGCAATGTTTCACTAAACGTCATAGAAAATTCTCACACTCATTGGCTGCCGCCTCTGTAGACGTATTAGTAGTGTAGTATTGTTTATTTGATGGGAAGAGCAAAAATTAGACAATGAACCAGATGTATCATCGTGCTTTACCAACAGAGCAATGGGAGAATAAGTACTTGTTTATGTCTTGCAATTCTGACTTTGTAACTCGCAATTGTGAGTTTATATCTTACAATTCTAAGAAAAAGAAAAGTCAGAACTGCGAGATGTAAACTTGCAATTGTGAGAAAAAAGTCAGAACTGTGAGAGAAAAAGTCGCAATTACCTTTTTTAATAGTTAATTCAGTGCCAGTGATGGGTTTCCATTCTGATAAAGGGAAAAAATACATTGATACGGCGTTAACAAGTTGGAAAGATTTAATGATGATGGGGAAGGTCCATCGAAGTGATGCCCAAGTTACAGTTATTTGCTGGACAGGTATGAGAATAATGTTTGTATGTAGACTACACTTTATGCTCTTTTACAAAGTCTTGATTTTGTTTTGGGGGTGTACTAGAACATGCTTTCATGCTTGGTGGTTCCAAAAATGCATTATTTTGCACATAATTTACATTATTACAATACATTTCTCCCAGCCTGGCACAAATGGCTCGATTAGTTCCAGGTTTAATGAAGGCCTGCCCTCCGAAAAACGAAATTGTTGTGACTGGTTAGCTGTAGATGGTGTTTCAGTACTGTCACGCCCCTTCTCAAAGAAGCAAGTTCCGTGTACAACTGTTAGCGCAAGCTTGATTAAAGTGATTCTTACGTTTTAATTATCAATATTTTAAAACGCCCTTCTATGCCGTTCTAAAGCTTGGGTGCCAGGATAAATTTTAATATAACTCCGATTGCATTTGTCTGAAAGAAGGAAGTCATATACACCTGGGATGCATGGAGGGTGAGTAAATAATACGCTACAGTAGTGTTGGGTCCTATCATCAGCCTGCGAGATCGCCAATACATGATATTATCATGCTAATGCATTTAATTATTTACATACTTAGTCTCATTGCCTGAAACCAGCTCCAGCATAAGGCTAAAAGCAGCCTAACATTATCAAAGAACATCATCACTGATTAGTCTAGCCTATTCTAGTGCAAGTTTATGCATTTTAAAAAACACTTGCGTAATAAGTGAATCTATCTACACCATATGATGAATAGGTGTCTTACCACACACTGCACACGTCTGCATCGCGTTACGGCTCCGACGCGGCAAACAGAGTAGATTGCGGCTTCGGCATGTGTTTCGACCCCCTGTACTGCACACGTCTGCGGTATGTTACAGCTCTGAAGCGGCCACTCTAGTCAATGCTTGTGTTTATATCCGCCACGCTGCGGCTCGTTTAAGCAGTTCTCTCGTTGGGCTAAAACCCCACCTCGTCCCTACCCTCCCTCCAACAATTCGAATTTCTGTGGGCGGGATTTATTTTATTGATATTCTAATGGACCGCGTTGTGACATCATTGCATATGGAAAACAAACACTGTAGACCAAAGGAGCCGTTCATTGTAGTTCTTGAAAAGGGATTTTTTAAAAATCTCCTCTTGGAGTGGACTTTGAGATTTGTAACTTTGTAGATCTTTTTTATGCCCAAAGATACACACACTGACTAAAGTTCACTGACTAATAGCACCCCTTTATTACTCACTAACCAAACCACATCTCAACTATTATCAGATACCACACACTAGTACACTTTCACACTAAAAACCTTTTCACTTTAACAAACATTTTAAACCTTTCTAAAATTAGCCTGAGCACACAATAAGTGTGGTTTGTGTGCAACTGAGAAGTCCACTTGAAAAGACATTTATATTGAGTGTGATTGAGTATACTTAACGGATGAACTCATTGGCTTCATGTGAAACACTGGCAGAGTGAATATTAGTGTTGTTTGTCAACGATTCTTAAAGGCGAAATTTGCATTTTAAAATAGTTACACCAGTAGTAACTATAAGCCACAGTTTGATCGATCTCCCTAAAAGTGTAACAGCAACATTGGCTCAACCAGTGTGAGTTTGGAGGTGTGGCTACCTAGTTTATTGACCAGTAGAGTGCATTAGCACCCGCCCACTTTTTCAGTGCCACTGGTTTTGAAAGTATTTTCCCATTTATTTTTTATGTAGAGATATTTAAAAAGCATTTTAAATGAACCATGAGCATGAACCAAGCCAACCAGCTACAAGTTGAATCACAACATGAAAAGACTATATTTAACACTTTAATGAGGGAATGAGCTACAATCCATGATTTCCGAAGGATCGTGTGAATGGAGTAATTGTGCTAAAAATTCATCTTTGAAAGCATAGGAATAAATTGCATTTCAAAATACATTAAAATAGAAAACTGTTATTTTAAATAGTAAAAATATTTAAAAATGTCATTGTTTTTGCTGTACTTTGAATCAAATAAAATGCAGGCATGGTGGTGAGCAGAAAAGACTTCTTTAAAAACATTAAAAATCTTACCGTTCAAAAACTTTTGACTGGTAGTGTATATTCAAGTATTTTGAGAGCATAGGGGTGCTTTATTGGAATGGCTGGGGCAAAATATCTCCTTTGGAAAGCTCTGTTCACTGTGACTCTCTGATTGGTGGAATTTTCTACAGCATCCTGGGTGAAAAACTCACCATGTATTCCACTATTAAACACAATAATAATAAGTTGAAATAATGCAAACAGATGGGTTCAGCAAAAAGCATAAATAACCAATTAACAACCTAGGTGCTCACAACAGGTCTGTTTTTAAAAGTTTATCAGCTATCAGTAAAAGGCCAATATCCATTTTCAAGCGTCAAGAATTGAGAACATAATAGTATTCAATACTATCATACTCAAACAATATATACTATTTTGTAAAAGCAACAATAAGCGTAACCTTTCTTGTGTTGTGTGTGTGTGGCTGTATGGTTCCAGAAAAGCCTGTAATGGAATAGGGCCAATGTAAGGTGAGGTTGGGGCCCCTGAATGTGTTTTCCATATGATTCCGTTTGCATGCTTTCTGCTACTATAAATAATTCTTATTGGGTTTAAGTGGAATTAGTGCGGGTTTTCATCGTCAGCAGAGCCACTGATACTTTGAGAGCACGGACGCTCGCTTGCATATCCCTGTGCACACAAGCAATAAAACTATATAGACTTACAATTTATTGAAGGCTCTAGATGGTGGCTGCTTCTACAATGACAAAGGTGGGAATTCCAACACCCTTTCAAACAGCTCACATCTCAAGATTCATGTATTTCTATTTCCATGCAGTATTACACATAACATACTATATGCCGATTATGCAAATGGTAATTAAGTATTTGAGATTCAAGTCGCTTTTCAGCCCAAACTCAAAAGAAGAAATTATAATGGGATACTTTACACTTTTCATGCGAGTTAGTTTATAAGCAAGAGTTCAAACAATGGGCTCCTACAGTAACAAAATGTAAACTTTATTGCAGATTGACATCTCTATTTTTCAGATTAACAGAAGACAGAAAAAGGCACAGTCATGTGATATATGCATCTTGCTGATTGGCTTGCGGCACCTGATTCCTAAAAAAAGTCTCAGCAGGGAACATTTCAGCGTATTGTTTTCATAGCGCAGCATTTTAATATAAAATACAAGCAAAAAAAGGCTCCCGAAACACCACTCTGCATAAGATCATCACGATTAGTCTCTCTTTAAATGCTCAAATGAAAAGAGCATCAAGAGATTAAGACATCAACGGAGGGCGCTGGGGCGTAAGACATTTTCTTTCTTTTGGATTTGATACCTTTGACCTGAGAAACCTGCGGATACAGTAAACATTCAAAATCACAGTGAGGATTAAGAGGACATTCCCAGTAGGCCACACGTATCAGGTGATACTGATCAAGTTCTCGTTCTCTCTCTGCACTGTAGTTTCACACGGCGGTGATTGTGATTTAGTGTTTTAGCACGGGAACCAATGCTCTAAGGTTGGACCTTGTCAAGACCCGAGAGATTCAAAAGCTCAGTGAAAGTAGCAGCACCTATGGCAAGCTGACATTACATTTAATCCTTAAAACATACTAGTATCTATTTCAATGCCACTAGTACTTTTTTAGCTACTAGCATCTATGCTAGAACTTATTCATTGGCTAATATTAGCTAGCTTTAGTTACGAGTACTTATACTTTAGCTACTAGTTCTTATCCATTACCTACTAATTCTTATTCATTAGCTTCTAGTCTTTATTCCGTAGCTACTAGTGCTTATTTTTTAGTTACTAGTACTTATTTGTTTAGCTACTATTTCTTATTCATTAGCTACTAGTTCTTATTCATTACCTACAAGTTATTATTCATCAGCTACAAGTGTTTATTCATTAGCTAACACTGCTTATTTCTTAGTTACTAGTCCTTTTTTAGCTACTAGCACTTATTCTTTAGCTACTAGTTATATTAGCTAGTAGAGCTTATTTTTAGTTACAAGTTCTTATTCATTAGCTACTAGTGTTTATTCTTTAACTTCTAGTTCTTATTGATTAACTACTAGTGCTTATTCTTTAGTTACTAGTACTTATTTTTTTTAACTATTAGTTCTTATTCATTAGCTACTAGTGTTTGCTCATTAGCTACTAGTGCTTATTCTTCAGTTACCAGTACTTCTTTTTTTAGCTACTAGTTCTTTTTCATTAGCTACTAGTTCTTATTCTTTAGTTACTAGTACTTATTCTACAACTACTAGTACTTATTCATTAACTAGTACTGCTTATTCTTCAGTTACTAGTACTTATTTATAAGTTACTAGTACTTATTCTTCAGCTACTAGTTCTTACTCATTATTCTTTAGTTACAAGTACTTATTCTTTAACTACTAGTTCTAATTCATTAGCTATTAGTGTTTATATTTAGTTACTAGTCCTTATTCTTCAGTTACTAGTACTTATTTTTAGCTACTAATTCTTTTTAATTAGCTACAAGTGTTTAGTATTTAGTTACTAGTTCTTATTGATTAATTACAAGTGCTTATTCTTTAGTTACTAGTGCTTATTTTTTAACTATTAGTTTTTATTCATTAGCTACTAGTGTTTGTTCATTAGCTACTACTGCTTATTCTTCAGTTACTAGTACTTAATTCTTTAGCTACTAGTTCTTTTTTATTAGCTACAAGTTATTTTTTTTTTTTTTAATTGCTAGTACTTATTCTCCAGCTACTAGTACTTATTCGTCAACTAGTACTGCATATTTTTTGGGTACTAGTTCTTATTCATTAGCTAGTACTGCTTATTCTTTAGTTACTAGTACTGATTCTTTAACTACTAGTTCTTATTCATTAGCTATTAGTGTTTATATTTAGTTACTAGTCCTTATTCTTCAGTTACTAGTACTTATTTTTAGCTACTAGTTCTTTTTAATTAGCTACTAGTGTTTATTTTTTAGTTACTAGTACTTATTCTCCAACTACTAGTACTTATTCATTAACTAGTACTGCTTATTCTTTGGTTACTAGTACTTATTTTTTTAGTTACTAGTACTTATTCTTTGGCTACTAGTTTTTATTTTTTAGATACTGGTTCTTATTGATTAGCTAGTAGTACTTATTCTTTAGTTACTAGTTCTTATTGATTAGCTACTAGTGCTTATTCTTTAGTTACTAGTATTTATTCATTAGCTACTAGTGCTTATTCTTTAGCTTCCAGTTCTTATTCTTTAGCTACTAGTAATACTAGTTTTATTACATTTTAATAGTAACTAGTAACTATTCTACTATTACTAGTAACACATTTCACTTTTTTACCATTGACTTCCATAGGAATCTGTCATTTACGTATCAACTATTCAGTTCTGACTACTAGTATGTATTCCAATAGCAACTAGTATCTTTTTACATTTTACTAGTAAGTATTTATTAGACACTAGTACATATTTATTAAATACTACTACTTTTCTTTAGATGCTATAACCTGTGTAATAGATACTGGTAGTTATTCATTAGGTACTAGCACTTATTTATTAGACACTAGTATCTTTTGCAATTGTTACTAGTATCAAATCTTATAAACGGAGCAATTCCAATAGGGTCCTCACACTGCAGTGCTCGGGCCCTAATTATACTAGTCACACTACTTTTTTAACTTGTCTTAAGTTAGGACTAGTCAGAATGCCCACTATAGTAGAGCTGAATTAAAAATCTTACTAGTAAGTAGTAAAGTAAAACTCTTATTGCATGTAAATTCTTATTTTAATAGGTACTAGTATCTAATAAATAATACTAGTATCTATTTATTAGGTATTAGCATATAAAAAATAAATATTAGTATTTTTTGAAAAGGTACTGGTACTTAAAGAATAATCATTAGGAGCCAAAAAAAAAAAAAAGTATTAGTACCTAATGAAATAGATACTAGTTACTAGTAGCTAAAAAATAAGTAAAAGTAGCATGGAAATGGATATGGTATGTTTTATAGATTCAATGTTAAAACAGCTTGCCAGACATCATCTCTGTCAAATTATAAAATGCATGTGCATTTTGGCCAAATTCATTAAACCACACTTATACAGAACAAATGTTGACCCCATGCTGTAAAAAAAAAAAAAAAATCTACATCTGTTATCCCAAAATATTTGTAATGGTGGAATTCAGCTTTATCACAATTAGCAACTATAGTTCATGAGACAAAATGTACAAATGCCGCTACAGTCATCAAAGTATTTCCAAAGTTAAGGCAATGAATGATCAAGTTTAGTCTGACTTATATAAATACAAAACTCTAATTCTACTCTCAATAATATCCTAATTATGTATTTATGAATTACTTAAGATCTAGAAATACCATATTGGTTAATCTGGTCAATTGTAAGAAGCTAAACAAATAGTTATTAAAATCAGCTTAATATCAAAATCTCTCAAAAACGACCATTATGAAATAACAATTTGTCCATTGTTTGTTGTGTGTTGCATTTAAACTAAGACTGTACAGATATGAAAGTTTTGTTTGACATTGGCTCATATTCTACTACTAATGATTGATCTTCAGTAATTTTTTGTAGACAAACATAATAGTGCTATTCACCCTAAAAGCCCTTAGTTTCAGTCTTCTCTATCAGTAAGTGCTTCTCTCACAGTTCATGTCGAAAAATAGTCGTCAAAAACACCATGAGAACTTGAGGTACAGGTAAAACATTACAAAACTACAGCAAATATTCAGCAAAGTTCAAGTAAAAACCTGGCTGAGATGAGATGAGTTCATCTTCATCCATTTAGCACGTTGGTTTTTCCTTGTAGAGTCTTTCTCAATTTTTCGATTTTTTTCGATTGTTTGGTCTTCGTAAAATTCCATTGATTGTTTTTAAGCAAAGAGTTTGATTTCTAGCTCCACATCATGATAGCTATTTAAGAGGCTGTAACAATCTATCAAATGTAAACTGCGTTCTGAAGAAAAACAGTCCAAAAAAATCTTATGAATTAACAAAACAAGTAGCGGAGAAAAACAAGAGGGATCTAAAAATCATGAGAAAGTATACACCACTTTGATTTTTAAAGTGCAATTATCTTCTACCTAATCTCAAGATTCCTTGAGACACAGATAATGGTCTTTATGGAAAGTGCAATTTGAGATCAGCACAAGTGAAAATTTCAAAAAATAGAAAATATTAAGCCTCAGGATCTCCTTTGTACAAAAACGGCCACGTCCCCAAGGCCGATCGGGTAACTTTCCAGAAACGTCCCTCCGTCAAACACTTGGGCATTGTTAGTGTCCTGCCACTGAAAGTCACTCTCCGGGAGGTAAATGTCTCTTTGCAAAGCTCCTTTTTCAGTAACCGGCGCAACAAGGACCTACAAAAGCAGAAGAAAAAAACTTCAAACTTCAAGTATACAATGACAGAGAACGCTTTGAAAGCCTTGTTTTCAGTGTGTAGCCCGACTGGAAATGGAAAAGTTATAGGTTCAAAGTTTGAACTTCAAACCCGCAGGAATGATCTATAAACTATCACTATTGTGCCATTTGGTTCTTATTAAACAGTGTTTTTTTTCTTCAGTTTTAGTCATAATTTTCATAATTTTGTCGATAACAATTAGACAATATTTTGCAATGCATGTTATTGTGCTGGTATTTTAGCAGGTTTAGGACTGCCGTGGACAGCTGACTCCTAAAACTGTTGATATTCTTCTGATTCTGTGAGGTGATTGGTTTGCAGGAGTAACAAATACAATTTTCCAATAAGTTTAAATTGATTTTCACTTTTTATGGCCATTTTTACCTTTATTAGGCCATTGTTTCCTAACCTAATTAAATGTATGCATCATCTTTTGTGTTAAATTCTTAAATGTAAGTAATAAATTTAAATAGTAAGACACTATAGGGCCGTTACCAGTCAAATGAAATCAGTATCAACAAAATTAGTGTTTGCAATGCAGGGGTGGCACAGAATCTACATCGATATATAAACTCACAATTGCGAGTTATAAAGTCAGAATTGCAAGTTAAAAACTGGCAACTGCGAATTAAAAAAATGTCAGAATTGTGAGATATAAACTTGAAATTGCGAGTTAAAAAGGCAGAATTGCTAGATATAAACTCACAATTGCGAGTTATAGTCAGAATTGCGAGATATAAACTCACAGTTGTGAGTTATAAAGTCAGAATTCCAAGTTATTAAGTCAGAATTGTGAGTTATAAAGTCAGAACTGATAAACTTAGAATTGCGATATATAAACTGGCAACTGCGAGTTACAAGATCAGCATTGTGAGATATAAACTTGAAATTGCGAGTTATAAAGCCAGAATTGCTAGATATAAACTCACAGTTGCGAGTCATAAAGTCAAAATTGCGAGTTATAAAGTCAGAATTGCGAGACATAAACTTGCACTTGTGAGTTACAGTCAGAATTATGTGATATAAACTTGAAATTGCCAGTTATAAAGCCCTAATTACAAGATATAAATTCGCAATTGCGAGTTATAGTCAGAATTGTGAGTTATAAAGCCCTAATTGCAAGATATAAGCTCACAATTGCGAGTTAGTCAGAATTGCAAGTAAAGTAAAATATTGTGAGTTATAAAGTCAGAATTGCGAGATATAAAGTCAGAATTGATAAACTAAGAATTGCGATATATAAACTCACAATTGCGAGTTATAAAGTCAGAATTGCGAGACAGAAACTTGCACTTGCGAGTTAGTCAGAATTGTGTGATATAAACTTGAAATTGCGAGTTTTAAAGCTAGAATTGCTAGATATAAACTCGCAAATGTGAGTTATAGTAAATATTGTGAGTTATAAAGTCAGAATTGCGAGATATAAGCTCACAATTGCGAGTTCTAAAGTCAGAATTGATAAACTCACAATTGCGAGTTACAAAGTCAGAATTGTGAGATATAAACTTGAAATTGCGAGTTTAATAAGCCAGAATTGCTAAACTCACAATTGCAAGTTATAGTCAGAATTGATAAACTCAGAATTTGCGAGATATAAACTCGCAATAGCGAGTTATAGTCAGAATTACGAACTATAAAGTCAGAATTGCAAGATATAAAGTCAGAATTGCGACATAAACTCACAATTCTGAGCTATAAAGTCAGAATTGTGAGATATAAAGTCACAATTGCAAGTTATAAAGTCAGAATTGCGTGATAAAACTTTTACAATTACCAATTCACAATTACCTTTTAAAAAATTTTATTCAGCGGGAGAAATGGCTTCCATACATAAATGATGTTTTGATATTTTAAAAGGAAAACATTTCATAGTAATATTTGAAATAATTTTGAAGGGGGAAAAAGGAGAATCAAGTAATTAATTTAACAGATTCGTTCAAATGGCTGATTTATTCAGTAACGAAACACCGTCATGTGAATGTAACTTGAATTCTAAATGTATTTTAATAGACTAAATCAGCGTTTCTCAACTCCAGTCCTCGCGCCCCCCCGCTATGCTTATTTTGCGTGTCTCTTCTAGTTAACACACCTGATTCAGATAACCAGCTCGTTATCATGAGCTACGTGCATGAACTGTGTCCCGATTGACATGATCCCTACATAGTGTTCATTGCTCCCTGCTCCCTGAGCAGGGGAAATCCGTTTAAGTTTACTTCACTTCGAAACGTTTCTTTATGGATTTGCGCTGCGCCTCTGCCTGCAGCGTATTCACACACAGACGAAACTTACTAGAGGAGTGTGAAATGTGACATCATATACCTCTGTAAATAAA
>JAHKKF010511501.1:0-24585 GCA_019740295.1 Labeo calbasu
GCAGTGTATGTACAAATCTACCCTATAATGATAAAAATCCATGCAGTGGTTTTTAATTAATCTGTAAAAATAATGTCCCCTTTTTCAAATCGAGCCATGTCGGTATGGCGTCACACCAACAGAGGCCGCTCCCACGATAGTTGATTGACATGAGCGTCTTACCTCAGACCTCCATTGTTTACCTCAGCTGTAACAGTCCGACCTCCATGGTTTCAATGCCGAAGCAGGGATGTAAGTTAGACAAGAATATCTCCGATTGAGTGATTGAGGTGTTGTGTTGCTGGATGTAATAATGAACATAGTGGTCATCATTTACTTCCGACATCTGAGACACTGAAGATGCAGTGGATTGCGTTTTTTTTGTGTGAATGGAATTCACCTCCCGATCTACATAAATGCATCTATGTTCGCGCAAAACATTCGTGATCCAGCTTCACTTACAGCAGGAGTGAGTATAAGGATTTTTTTAATGAATCTTTGCGAACGCCTTTCCTAATAATGTGCTAGTTAGCAAGTTTAGCTGCTAAATGCGGCTAAAGTAAACAGGCTCATCACTCCACAGAGAGAAGAGAGGGGCGGGGCGGGCAGAGCTCATTAACATTTAAAGTAACCTCGACCAGAACAGGATGATTTTTGCAGAGCTGATTTTGTAAAAAAGGTGTTATTTACACTACTGTTGAGAAATTTTAACCAAAGCATGTTATAGACTTTTCATCAAGACCCTAAAGAATCAAATCAACTTGTGGAAAATGGGCATCCAATGACCCCTTTAACCTTAAGACTAAAATATTAACTATTTTAATTTATTTTATTTTACTTTTTTTGTTAGGTAGTTCTGGGTGGTTGCTAGGATGTTCTTGGTGGTTTTTAGAGCATTATTGGGGAATTCAGGGTGGTTGCTAGGGCATTGCTATGGTGTTCTGGGTAGATTCTTTGGAACTGGGTGGTTGGTTATTTGTTTAGGTGGTTGCTAGAAAATTACTAGGGAATTCTGAGTGATTCTTAGTGTTTCAGTTCAGTTTTAATTTTGACAACAAATTTTGATTTAGTTTTAGTCATAGTCTTTTGACTAAAACGCTATCTAGTTTTTTTATTTATGGCTTTTTGTGCCTTTAATGAACAGGACAGTAGAGAAAAAGTACTATTTAGTTTTAGTCATATTTTAGTCATCTAAATTGTTCTAGTTTTAGTCTAGTTTTTTAAATCTACAGTAAATTTAGAAATTTAGTTGGCTAAAATCTAATGGGTTTAGTTACAGTGTAATGCATTTATTAAGCATTTCTCTAAAATGCAAACCACCCTGAATTCTGACACATCCTGACACTTGTTTTTAAGGCCCTGCACAATTTAGCTCCAGTGTATTTGTCCAGTATGGTGGCATTCTACACCCCCTCTAAATCCTTGAGATCAGAAAGCCAACATCTGCTTTGCACTATTAGGACAAAATATAAACATAGACAGGACAGAGCTTTTTCTCGAGTGGGTCATAATCTGTGGAATGTTATTCGATCTATCAAAACTTTACCCATGTTCAAAGCTGAAAACAACATCTGTTAAATACAAACAGGGAGCATTTTTAAATGGGTCATTATGTATGTGTGTTTATATGATTTTTAAATGTTTTAGTTTGTGATTGTGAAGCACTTTGGGGCAACGCGAGTTGTATTAAATTGCGCTATATAAATAAATAAACTAAACTAAACCAAACTAAATTACTAGGGAATTCAGAGTGGTTGCTAGGGTGTTATTAGGGTGTTCTGGGTAATTACTCTGGAACTGGGTGGTTGGTTAGTTGTTCTCGGTGCTTGCCAAAGAATTACTAGGGAATTCAGGGTGGTTGCTAGGGTGTTCTGGGTAGTTGCTTTGTGAGATTGCGATGAACTGAAATGGGTGACAGATTTTCAGTGATTATAAACAGATGCGACTAATATATATATGTTGTATTTAGAGACAGAGAGAGCACCCTCACTAATTTAAGAAGCACCCTCAGTGATTTGATTCTGGAGTCAGGCCTATCTACATGGTATTTCAGGGCATTACTTGGGAATTCTTGGTGGTTGGTAGGGTGTTGGTGTTGTGGATGGCTGTTATAGTATTTTAGGTGGTCGCTAGGATGCTGTGGCTGGTTGCTTGGGTATTCTGGATGGTTGTTAGTGAATTCTGGGATGTTACTAGGATGTTGTGGGTGATAACTAGGGTATTCTGGGTGGTTACTAGGACATTACTAGGGTATTTTGGGTCTTCTCAATAATGAAACACCACTAAAGAAGGTATGAATGAAGGCGAAATCAGAAGCAGTTTACAGGCACTGCCTGCCGTGACAGAGAGAATCTCTCCATTCGGCTCTGAGCTGATTACCTGACACAGTAAACAAGCATTTCCTGGATGTACAAGTGCGCCAGAGAGGAAAAGATACAATGGAGCTTTTAATAGATCAGCAGGCTGATGCTGTCCATGGAATAAAACACACTCTCAGTTCCCACTGGCCCATCAGAACTGCCTGTCCTACATGTGTTTGCATCAAGTCCAAGGATTTAAGCCAAAGGGGTTTTGCACTCCTGAGTCTTGTGAATACATTAAGATGTACTGCGTTAATTAACTTTGACTTCATGTTAAATTGTTTGACACTTGTTGTTATTCATCTTGTTATTCAGGGTGAGTCATTATGGAGCATCATTATGTAAAAGGGAATGTATTTTTGCTGTTTGTTTAGCCCTGCAGAAAAACCACAAAGAGGGACGTGTGACAGGAACTGTGGCGAGATTGCAGCTGATATGTTCTATCTTTAGGCCGTCTAACTAGTTTATCAGTTTCAGACACCATCAAATCAGGTGATTGCCAACACCACACCTACAGTAGCCCATAAAAAAATGTAACCAAACACACAATGCATGTAATCAACAAGAACAAATAAGCTATGAAATCTAAACTGAACCAAATGAAGTAAATTGTAAGTTGTGCCTCTCATTTTTGTGATTTCTGTCCCCAGATTTAACTTCAAAGGCAGCCACAGCCTAGCTTGATTAAGTTGCCCTAACACAGTGGTTCTTAACTGGTGGGACAACTGCAGTGCACAAAATAAATTATAATGCATAGTTAGGATAAAATGATCTGGATCCTGAAGCTGAAAACCCCTGCCCTACACTATTTAGAATGATTTAGGACCCTGTTGGGTCTCCATTACTACTGAAAATTCAAACCCAGTGCCTTGCAAAGTTAAACCCTATAAGATATCGACTGTGTTGTGGGTTCTCTCTGGAGGTCAACACTTCACTCACTGAGACTGATCTTCACCCACCGCTGCGCTGTGTAACGATCACATCGCCTGGTGTCCGGTTCCTAATCCTTTAATCTCTTGGCCCATGGTTGTTTCTATTATCAGGGCTTACATAACACAAGTCCTGCTCCAAAAGTCCTATAGAGGTCTTAAAATTAAATAATAAAGGAGACAAAACAGTATTTTCAGATGATTCGTAAGTTTTTAAGTCTGTTTTTCATAAGATTTGACATGCAACATGACGTCTCTGTTGATATTAGCACTTTTATTTTTCAGTTTACATTTATAGGCAAATTAGACATAAATTAGGTGATTTAGAAACTCTTTTGGAATGTTCAAAGAAGTCTTCAGTGCCTTCACTGTGCTCCCTTAAATACCATTACACATTGCAATTCACTATACTGACCTCACTGATAATAAAAACAGAATAATACAAGTAAATTTACTGTCACTTCCCTATTCTGCGTCTGTCTCCCATGATTCTCCGCGCTGCGCGTCGATGAATATTAATAAAGCTGTCCCGACGTTCGATTGGCAGACGTTACGTAGGCTCATTAATATTCAGCAGTAGTTCCACGACGTCAGCGCGCAGTCAGTGCTCAGTGTCAAAGCACGGAGCGCTTATCTCAGAACGCGTCAGGGAGAATTATTACATACATGGTGCATTTCTCCGTGGACTTTCTGCACAACAATCAATCTTTGGGTTATCAGAGTAAAGCGGTCTACGAGGAAAACATGTGCAACACAGAGGAGAGGTGAGAAAATAACGTTATATGATTATGTTTTACAGTTATGCAACATATTAATTTCGTTCAAGTTTTTTCAGCTGATGATTATGATATTCGAAATGTCATTTTAGTCTTTTCACACGCCATTAATATGTTTAAATACCTAAATATATACTTGAAATGTATTTTATTAAATACACAAAATGTATTTAAATAATAATTCATAATATCTGTATATATATTCACATTAATATTTATTTAAAATAGTTATATATTATAAAATATATTTTATTGCATATTTATATAATGTTATTTTAATACTCATAGTAATATTTCAATTCTATGTTATATTTTGTTAGGATATATGGATGTAATGTATGCCAATTATGAATGGGCAGGATTTATTGTGATGTTCTGAAGTATCAGACTCACAGACTGTTACCAAATCCGATTTAATGTCCAGCAGACAGATGAGTGTGTGTGAGAGAGAACTGATGCTATAAATATTTCATCCATAACCCCATCAACTCTATTAGGATTCATGAGCTCGTAACAGGACCAAATTGCTCGCCTTGGCCCAAACTTAATTAGTTTTTCCTAAACAATCTAATTTCCTTTGCGATTTCGTAATCTGGATTGAGGATGGAAAACCCAGCACAGATCACCTTGCAAGGATCCTGTTATGAAACACCACTGACGGTTGTTTTCAATGAAATGCTTGTTTTTATAACAAGATTAGCACAAGAAGTGCAGGTGAGAATCTGATAATGATAAACTGCAATAAATCTGAGATTTAAGATATGATGGGTGAGGAATACGGGGACAGAACATTAGATAAACATTACATAAGCTAGTTCCTAGAAAGTTCTGTTGTTCAGATGCAAAATCACTGCAGTGGCTTTGTTTATACACTGCATTTTACGTGAACACGTTTCCTCGCAGGTCAAGGGATGACATCCCAAAACCATCCTTACTCACATTTCATGTGACGTTCTGTTTCTTTAACTCACACTCTGGTTGTGTTTTCGTTGTTTCACTTGGAATCCATCCAGACCTGGAATGCTCAAAAGAGAAGCACTTTACTCAAGAATGCAGCAGTGCTAAGTATCCAACAAAATAGAAGCATGTCAGACTTCTTGTCAAAGTAGGCCGCTTGCCTGGGCCTTTGTAATCTGATACGTGAAAAACACAAACCTGCCATGTGTGCTGGTCAGCGATTGGTCCGAAACGCATTCAACTGTGAGTTGAAGGTCGGACGGCACCCTTCGCGTCCCTCTGTAGCCAAATGATAACTGTTTTCCTGGAAGACTCGCAGTATCCTGTTTTGGTTTTGACTGTTTCCTGGTCTTTCTCCAAACACTTACCAGAGCCAGTAATTACTACACTAAAGATTAACCTGAATCCCAGTGTTTAAACAGATCCAGTGCTGGTCCTGGAGGTCAGCTGAAATCGGGAGTGATCTTTAATGATACTGGATTGTTTTGGAGATAGACTCTTTATAAATCAAACTTTATTCATGTCTTGTTTTACACTCCTGAAAATAAAGTTTCCAAAAGAGTTTTTGCAGTGATGCCATAGAAGAATCATTTTTGGTTCGCCAAAGAACCTTTCAGTGAACAGTTCCTGAAAGAAGAATGTTTTTAAAATCTAAAGAACCTTTTCTGCATTTGAAAGGTTCCATGGATGTTCAAGGTTCTTCATAGAACCATTGACGCCAATAAAGAACCTTTATTTTTAAGAGTGTTCTATTGTTCATAATTGGGATTTGAAGTGTTTCTGCTGAAGAAACATCTTGGGTTCCCTATTCTGAAGAACAGTTTTTAAAAGAACCATTTTTCTTAGTGTGAAGAACATTTTAGTAACCTAAAGATTTATTTGTTCAGTGGAAAGGTTTCTTGGATGTTAAAAGTCGAACCAATCAGAAAATTTTTGAGGGATGTTTGTTAATACTTTTTTCAAGTGATTCTCACGTGGCAAAAATCCCATTATATCACCTGAAAAGCAAGCACAACCTAGCAACCACTCCAAATATCCAAATATAATGTACTACCTGATCTCATGACCAAAACGTACCTGTGGGAACGTTTTTGCAAGACGTGAAATTCGTACCAATAAGTACATATCACTGCAGCTTCCAACATAAATGTCCACTAGAGGCGGTAAAACAGCGAGCACTTTGTAATCGATTTTGTACACAGTTATGATTACAGCTCCATATGTTTCGCTTTCCACACTTAACAAGCTTTAGTTTCTTCTTTCTTTAAAGTTCCTCTGAATCTGTTTTGAACCAGAGCGTATATTCAGACACGGTGGAAGGGGAACGGTCCTTGAATGTCAGAGGGTAAATGTGTCGGCTTTCAAAACAAGCTGACATTTCACTCGCAGATACACACTGCTTCTATATAGAGACCAGGAGCAAATCAAGAACATCTCATTAGTATATTGAGAAATCAGTCATACTAATTCTTTGTACTTAAGTAGAGTAACCAAAAAGGAAAGTAAACAGTAAGAGTAAGTCACCATGCAGATTTTGTCACCTGGGATACATGTTTGGTTACCACTACACCTCCCTCCTTTCATTTGCCTGCTGGGTAATTTGGCTCATGAGACGTGAAAAAAAAAGCCTAGCTTTGCACAGCCATTTCATTTGTGTCAGCATGCCATAACCATGTCATGCATGGCTGTCAGCTGATAATGGCATAACATATCAATGTTCTGTTTCTTGATCAGCGTATTGCTACTTTGGATCATGAGATCTCATATTCCTCCATCTAGCTTGGGATGTTTTGCATTTTCTAGAATGCTTTCAATCATAATGAGAGATTTTCGCTGACAGCGTGCGGCCTGGCTCCAGATGAGCCGTCAGATCCAAAGATCTCCCAGCGTGACATGGGGACGTAAATGTCTGTTATTACCATCTCTAAAAGCCAGTGCTGTAACTCAAGCCCTCTGGGATGTGAAATGTTCTCAGCCAAGCTGCTATTTACAGACTTGTTTTCACATCATGTGCTTGTTTGTGATCTGCGCGAACTGCCTCCTTTCTGTCTAGTGGAAAGTGAAACATCTGTCTCCAAGAATCCAAATATCTCTGCTTACCGTTAGTGTAAACCTGACATCAGGTCAGTTTACGCTTGTCCACAGTGACCTGATGAAGTTTGTGCAAAATCAGCAGGCTACCTGCTTTCCATAAAGTCCTAGATGCCTCCTGAAACTCCAAAAATGCTTATCGCTTGGCTTTTTCAAGCCAACATCAAAGTTTGTCTTGACAAGCTTTTTTATCTAGTTCAGAATACATACCTTTCTGGAATTGGCATGATATTAGTACACTATTTGTTTTACTCCATCTGAATGTCTCAATATAGTCATAGTCATAGCCATAGTCTGTAATCAGAGAACTGAGTGTTAATGTGAAAACAGTGCTGCAGAAAATATTACAAGGTGAAAGTGTCTGATAAGCCATAAGAACAAATATAGAGAGAGCGAGCCCTTAAAAGTGCCAGCGTTTTACTGAAGCAGACAGTCAGTCTGTTGTTATGCTGTTGGCAGGATGGTATCTGTTATCAGCTGGCACCCTCAGGCCTGTGCCAAGCTGCGTCATGCACTTCACTCATGATGCTGGAGACAAACAGAGTGAAGGTAGCTTTTAGAAGCGCATGGCAATTTTTGTTAATGCACTCAAGGATAATCTTACACAGCTGTGAAATGATTTGTTTCTTTTTGTCTTGTAGTTGTGCCGTGCTGGGCTCGAGGCAGCGGGCTCCAGGGCCTCTGTGGTGCTCCTGATGCCCCTCTCCCACTAACGAAGATCCCGGGTGGGCGAGGGACAGGCAGGGATCTCCCTCACAGCGTACTGCACAAGGTAAGAACACAAATTTGTACAAACTTTACATTAAGAAATACTGAAATGTACTCACCCTTAGGCCGTCCAAGATGTAGATGAGTTTGTTTCTTCATCAGATTTGGAGAAATGTAGCATTACGTCACTTGCTCACCAGTGGATCCTCTGTAGTGAATGGGTGTCGTCAAAATGAAAGTCCACACAGCTGATAAAAATATCACAAAAATCCACAAGTCAGCTTCTAGTCAAAATGTTAGTCCCTAAATAATTTGACATATTCATTTAGAAATGTTTTAGACTGTTTTTGCTTTTTTTGTTTTGTTTTTGTAAACAGGGCTTGATCAGTGCATATTTCTCTCCTGATTCAGACATGATGAGTTTTTTACTGGAGAAAGCAATATTATGGATAGAGGACTCTTAAAGTTAAAAACACAAGATGTTATCTGATGGACTGGAGTGATGTTGAGATGTTTTTATCAGCTGTTCAGACTCTCATTTTGACGGCACCCATTCACTGCAGAGCATGTGATGTGAAGTAATACAATTAAGATGTAGACCTAATAATGAAATACACTTATTCTAACACAATATTTAGTATTTAGTATTTAATATTTAGTCAAGATTATCTCAAAATTTGGGAATATCAATAGATATGGGCTATTCTACAGAACTGATCCAAAGTCAGAGTTTTAAAGAAATGTCTTTTTCCAAAAAATGTGTATGTATGCACACTGTATAATATCCACGGTACACATTTCTAGTAATTGTGCAGTTAATATTCAAATTGTATTTTCAGAGTTTTGGAATATTTGTCCCCGCTACTAAAACACAGTAATATTAATTTAATTAGAAGGGTTATATTGACCCTTATATTGAAAATTTTTGCTTACATCTACATTGTAAATATTGTTGTACATTGTAAAAAAAAATTGTTTTTGCTTTTTTATTACAATATTTTTCAGAGGTAAATAAATAACAATTATGTTTTTACCAAAATTTTAAGTGTAATTTATGAGATTTGTTGTATTTTGAATCCAGTTATTCTTTGTAAAAGGCAAAAAGTTGATCATACTGATTTCAAAGTTAAGGATTCATTAGTTTAAATATACACTGAACCAAAAACATAACATCTTAGTTGATAATTCAGTATACTTTTTTTGACAAAAATCCCATGTTTTGGTAGTGACCACATCATATTACAGAATTTTAACTTGCATACTAAAATACAAAAAAAATTGCATAACTGTACTAAAAAAAAAAATGATTCCCCCCCCCAAATAAAGGATAATGTATTCCCATTTGTCACTACCGGAACAGTAGTGACCATTTTAGACACTTTTAAACCTAACTTGTTAAAAATCAGCACATGGTTAGCTAGCACAGTTTGGAACAGTGGTACACATATAAAAACTAAATATTATGGAATAACTCCCAAAAAAGTGTGCTTAATTGCAGAAAAAAGGTGTCAGTAGTGACATTCCTTAAAGTTACACACAGATAAGCTTACTGATATTTTAAATATTATTGTGGGTTTCAATAGATAATAGAAGGATCTTAGTAAACATCTAAGGTCTGAACACTTAAATACTTTTAAAACATGTTTTTTGGTTGTTGGGACAGCAATTTGCACCAATTCTGTAGGTTAATCAATACAGCCCATCTCAGTTTACTACTTTACTACTACAGCATGATCCTGAATAAAAATCCCTAAACAGTAAATGAATACTTTACTTAATAAGACACTGGGACAGCAAACCATGGGATTTCCAGAAAACACACACAGACAACCAGCCCAAGGGAGGAGACGGGTGTGAAGAGATCTCTAGAGCTTGTTATTTGTCACGTAGCTCTGTGCCATATTTACAACTAGAGTTTCCATCTGGCCTACATACGCACAGTGTTGGCGCTCGGCACTCGAGCTCAGCATACAGCTGACCATGTGTGCGAGACTATAGATGTCAGCACTGTCTGTGTGCAGACATGTGACCGTCTCAAAAAGGTTAAGAGGTTTCGGATCACTCACACCTGTGAAACCTATTGTGTAAGTGACTGTCAGCCTTTCTTGAGCTCATTTATATCAACTGATTGAATTTAAATATGCCACTCTTGTAATATTCAGACAAAATGAATGGAAAAGGTGTAGGATAACACTGGGCTTATTACCAAAAATATTCCCACATTGCTGAGGGTATTTCCAACTTGCAATACAGATGTCACAAATTCAATACAATGCAGATCTCACATCTGTAAACTGGTTTCAAGGCCGTTTTCAAAAGTCTTGGAAATGATATGTATATTGGTATTTACATATTTCTATATGGATGCAATATGTGACCCTGGACCACAAAAGTAGCAGTCTTAAAGGAGAAGTCCACTTCCAAAACAACAATTTACAAATAATGTACTCACTCCCTTGTCATCCAAGATGTTCATGTCTTTCTGTCTTCAGTCGTAAAGAAATTAGGGTTTTTGAGGAAACCATTTCAGGATTTTTCTTCACATAATGGACTTCAAGTGTGCCCCCGATTTTTAACTTCCGAAATGTAGTTTAAATGCAGCTTCAAAGGGCTAAACGATCCCAGCCGAGGAAGAAGGGTCTTATCTAGCGAAATGATCGGTCATTTTTTTTTAGAAAAATACAAATATGTATACTTTCTAAGCACAAAAGCTCGTGTAGCACAGGTTCTGGGATGCGCGTTCACGACATACTATTGAATCATGTCGAAAGGTCACGCGGAACTACAGACCCAGTGTTTACAAAGCGAACGCGCAAAGACTAAGACAGTGCAAGTAAGTCAAACGCTGTTTACAAACAAAAAGGTACAACGTGTTGGACGATTCTGAAGTTGTAGGAGAAAATAAGATGGAGTTTTTTGCCTTACTTTACCTTTTTTAGCCGGAGTACACAGACGATGAACTTAGACGTGATTTGTAGTAGTGATGGGAAGTTTGGATCATTTTACCGACTCGGACCTTTGAGTCTCGTTCAGCAAAATGAACGAATCTTTTTTCAAGTCATTTCATTAATTTTAGCAAAATCAGCATCACGTGACAGCCCAATAAGATGAACGAACGACTCGAAAAACCCGAAGACTTGAAACAGGTGAACTAATTCCAATACAGAACCTAACAGGATGTTGCACATGCGCGACTGAACGAATCACTCCCCGAGACGACTCGTTCTTCACGAGTCACATTAAAGATTTTTTCAAAATGAACGAATCGTTCAAGAACGACCCGTGAATACGCATCCTTTTGTGCTTAAAAAGTATACCAATTTTTCATTTTTCAAAAAAAATGACCGATTGTTTCGCTAGATAAGACCCTTCTTCCTCGGCTGGGATCGTTTAGAGCCCTTTGAAGCTGCATTTAAACTACATTTCGGAAGTTCAAAATCGGGGGCACAAGTGAAGTCCATTACATGAAGAAAAATCCTGAAATGTTTTCCTCAAAAACCATAATTTCTTTACGACTGAAGACAGAAAGACATGAACATAGCACGGGAATATTTATAGCAATAGGCAAAAATACATTGTATAGGTCAAAACTTTTGAGTTTTCTTTTATGCCAAAAATTATTAGGATTATGTTCCATGAAGATATTTTGTAAATTTTCAACTGTAAATATATCAAAACTTAATTTTCCATTAGTAATATGCATTGCTAAGAACTTAATTTGGACAACTTTAAAGGCAATTTTCTAAATATTTAGATTTTTTTTTTTTTTTTTGCACCCTCAGATTCCATATTTTCAAATAGTTGTATCTCGACCAAATAGTGTCATATCCTAACAAACCATACATCAATGGAAAGCGTATTTATTTAGCTTCAGATGATGTATAAATCTCAATTTTCAAAAATTGACCCTTATGACTGGTTTTGTGGTCCAGGGACACATATTGTGAGAAAAATACAGTATGCTAATTTATGCAACAACAGTTGTGTCATTAGATTCTGTTTTTGGAATTTTCAGAGGAGCATTAAAAACACAGTTGATATTTAAACAAAACGTAACAGAGTTCTCCATTAAGTCTAAAAAGCCAAAGAACAACCTTTGAGCTATAACATTTACTTTTGGGCTTCTATAAATAACGTTCAGACAACAAGCTTGTGTGTAAACACTATGTGCCTATGTCTCCTCCAGGACGAAAAGCTGACGGTGACCCAGGCGGGGTCGGTAAGTGGAGCGCCCCCTGTCCTGCATTTCCAGTACCAGTTGAGCGAGCGACGGTTCTTCTGCTGGGACGCGGTTTTGTCAGACGACGCACTCTACCTGGAAATCCCCGCTGGAGCTCTTCACAATGGCAGCAGAGAAGGGTACGTTGGGTTAATAATCTGGTCCGACACCGAAACCGTATTCGTCTGCTTCTGCATGGTTTGGCTTTAACAGACAGTTTTAGGTCACAGTAGAATGAACGGCTGGTTTAATTTTAGTCAAAAGCAGCTCGAGTTGGTTGACGTTTCATCACTGGTATGAGGCTGTGAAATATATAGCCGCTCTTAATGAAAGTTCTTCCAGTCATTTCTCATTTGAGTCCGTTAAATAACGTCAGGCGTTGAGGTCACTGCAGGCATTAGAACAGAGTGTTTCACCTTCAGCAAGCAGGTGGTGGACTGTCAGAAAGCTTTAAATATGTGTGTGTGTAGTTCTGAGGCAAGTACATCTGCATTATTACATAAGGTAGACATTATGTAAAAGCAGCAGTGCGTCACCATCTCTGTCTCTCTCATTACGCTGCAGTTTCACCAGGCTGCTGGAGTTTGCAGAGGAGCAGTTGAAAGTCAGCTACGTGTTCCTGTGGCTTCAGAAAAACAGAGACGATCGATGTAAGATACATTTAAACACACGTGGAAATATTTCGATAATTCTGTTGTCATTGACTCATACTCATGCTGTACCAAACCTAAACGACTTAAGGGATTAGTTCACTCCAAAATTAAAATTTCCTGAAAATTAGCTCAACCCTATGTCATCGAAGATGTCTTTCTTTCTTCAGTCAAAAAGAAAGTTCTTGAGGAAAACATTCCAGGATTTTTCTCCATATAGTGGAATTCATTGGGGATCAGTGCGTTGAAGGTCCAAACTGCAGTTTCAATGCAGCTTCTACCTTTTTAAACTGAAGTACGCAGATCAAGAACTAACCACGCTTTCCTTTCCAGTGTGATTACGTAATGAGCGAAGTCCGAGTTAAGATGAGTTAAAAAGTCTATAAATGTTTATTTTTTTTTAGAAAATTATCGTTTTGTTAGACATGAAACTTATTCCTCGGCTGGGATCGTGTAGAGCTTTTTGAAGCTGCATTGAAACTGCAAATTGGACCTTCAACCCATTGATCCCCATTAAAGTCCACTATATGGAGAAAAATCCTGGAATGTTTTCCTTAAAAGCTTTTCGACTGAAGAAAGAAAGACATGAACATCTTGAATGACATGGGGATGAGTAAATTATCAAGTAATTTTAATTCAGGAGTGAACTAATTCTTTAAAGCCCGTTAACACTAAGAACGAGAACTATAAAGATGACTATAACTATATTAGCATCCACACCAACGCACGAAAATGTTGTTTATTAAAAGTGTGTGCTGCAGTTTTGTCGCCTGTCACTTTAAATGCTTTAAAGCAGGATAGATTCTGGCTAATCATTCTGAAAGTGATTAAGCTAAAATTGTTTCTCTGTCGTTATCAATATATTTGTGGTGTGGATTTACTATGCTCATACAATTAGAACACTTATTAAAACTTTATAGTTATCATCTTGGTGTGAACAGGACTTTACTTTCTTCTGTGCAACACAACCACAGATATTTCCAAGTTTTATTTTAACCCTATAATGAAAAATAAGGTAGCTGGATTCCAAAAATATGGCTCATCCATTCTACTTGTGCAGTTTTATAATGGTTTTTGACATTTTTGGAGCTTGACAGCCTTATTATGATTGTGGACAATCTGCAAAAAAAACTGATTGTTTCAAAGCAGCTTCACTGTAATGAACAGGAAAATAACAGAATCGGCAGTGCAAACGTATTCAAATACAAGTTGAATTTAAATTTGCTAAAGTCAGTAAAAAGGAGAAGTTCACTTCCAGTACAAAAATTTGCAGATAATTTACTCATCCACATATGATTCAAGATGACATTTCAGGATTTCTCTCCATATAGTGCACGCCCATGATGCCCCTGAGTTTGAACTTCCAAAATGTAGTTTAAATGCAGCTTCAAAGGGCTCTAAACGATCCCAGCCAAAGAAGAAGGGCTTATCTAGCGAAACAATAGGTTATTTTCTAAAAAAAAAAAAAAATAAAATAAAAAAAATAAATAATTGATATACTTTTTAACCTCAATTGCTCACCTTATCTAGCTCTGCGTGAACTCTGTGTAATCCGGGTAAATACAGATAGAGTAGGTCAAAAAACTCCCATCTCATTTTCTTCTCCAACTTCAAAATCGTCCTTCATCGCTGTTTTCCTTTTTTTGTAAAGGGTGTTCGATCTTTCTTGCACATTCAATTTGTAACACTGGATCGCTACAACGATGCAGGACGATTTTGAAGTTGGAGGAGAAAATGAAATGTGAGTTTTTGACCTACCCTTACTGACTTGAACTGGAACACACAGAGTTCACGCAGAGCTGGACAAGATGAGCATTTGAGGTTAAAAAGTGTATAAATTGTCAATATTTTTTTAGAAAATGACCAACTGAAGCTGCATTTAAACTGCATTTCAGAAGTTCAAACTCGAGGGCACCATAGAAGTCCACTATATGGAGAGAAATCCTGAAATGATTTCTTTAAAAAAAATTTCTTTATGACTGAAGAAAGAAAGACGTGAACATCTTGAATGACGAGGATTAGAAAATGATCTGTAAATTTTTGTTCTGGAAGTGAACATTCACTTCAATTCAATAACCATGTAAGGCTAATCGTTCATAAAACAAGTTCAGTTCAGACAGTGGCAAAGAACTATTTTTCAACATGAGAGTGAGTAAATGATAACAGAACTTTCATTTGGGTTATCTAATCTTTTATATCGAAAAATGAGTCTGATACTTACCTTAATTCACTAAACGAGCAACTGTCTTTGTCTCCACTTGTGCAGTGTCCATCATGAAGACCTTCCACTACATGGGTTTTGAAGTAGTAAAACCAGGTCACCCGCTGGTGCCGGCCCGGCCTGATCTTCTCTTCATGGTCTATTCCATGGACAGCAGCAGTTCTGATGAAGAGTGACCATCACACTCTCACTCTTAAAATGCCCCCACCCCCTTCCTCCCCCTCGATACCTCTGCATCAGTGACTTTTAAGACAGGGGGAGGGGCGGAGCTAAGCCGACTAACACTCTGATTGGTTCAGCTTCCATTATGATCCCACCGATCGGTTCTGATTGGTCGTTCCATCAGCGGGAGGTGGGGTGGTGCTAACACAGAAATCCAGCATATCCTCTCTGTTAATTCACACCATATATCAAACTGTCTATACTGTCGTGTACACTACGTATGGAACATTCAGAACAGGATACAGATCGCAGACACCGTAGTAATACCTTTTACAGAAGGGAATGGATTTGTAACCAATTGTAGACTGTTTCCACTGGCTGATAATGGTGAAAACCAAAGAAATGGTTTTATCTTTGGTTTATTCCAGATTGACAGTCTCTGTTCTGGTTTTACTCTTCTTTAGGAGTTTCAGCTGAAACTTTCACTAGTTAATCATTCAATGTTCTCAGAGGAAACAAGCTGAATAGCTCTTAGCAACTAAGACTCGACTTCAAACACTTGTTTGCGTTTATGCTGTGTTCCATTCAACTCAGAACTTTAGAATTTAGAACTTTCAATATAGAAAAGTGCAATAGAATGCACGTCAAATTGCAAAATTGTATGAAAACTGCGAGATGTGCATAGTTGATGTTAAACATTCAGTTTTGAGCTAACAAAGCACATCAGTAAGACAAAGTTGTCCTCATTATATTAAACGCTGCAGTTACAGAAAAATGATCCTTACTGTTGATGATAACACATCTGCATATTACTATTTTAGATATATCATCCAAACGTCATGCAGTAAACTGCTTTATTTTGCCAGTTAAAGATATTGGATGGAACGCAGCATTCTAGCTAAGTTCATCAAAACAGTGCATCATTCCAGACCCCAACAAGGCACTTGAGTTTAAGTTTAGGTTGAGTTTAGTTTGGTTGTGAGGTTTGCTTTTAACAAATTCTTCGAGTAGAGGTTGTTCAATCAGGCTTTTTATTCTTTAAAACAAAGCCAGACCTGAAAACTTCTAGATGCATGAGCATGTTTGTGATGAAGTCATTCTAGTTTTGAAAATCCTGAAGGTCCTCATTTTTATTTAGGGAGATGCAGAGGTCTTCTACATAAGTCTTACTGTAGTCCATCACACCTTTTGTCTTCACCATCCCAAACCAACAGGAAATGTGAGAGCGAACCAACCCCACCCTCAGCCCCTCAGGGGCTTTAACACAAGCACTTTAGGAAAACACAAGCAATTCAGCCCACGGTGCATCGCACATCCGTTACAGCGAGATGTGCTTCGAGCCGTCAAGACGTCTTGCGGTGTTTAGTGAACTTGATACATACTTGCCAAAGATAATGGTCTCCATTCAAAGAGAACGCCTCAAGTTTCATTCAGATAAGACTGGTGAATCTACCGTAGCAGCACCTTCAGATAGCAGGCTTGGTCCCGGCGCAGTCAGGTATAACATGCAAAAACATTCCCTGAAACGGAAGCCTCTGTTTCTTTGATTCTTGGTCATCTCTGTGGATAATTAGGTGCAATGCAGTTCTGTATACTTCTGAGCGGGGTGGCCTTTAGGTTTTGCATGTGTAAATAGATCTTACCTTTCCTCGTGGGCTGTGACAATAAGCTTTTAGAGAATGTTTTTTGTTCATCCACTTAAAATTTTATTTTTATCTATATGATTTATTTTGTCTATACTGATTGATTTTTTTGTAGTGTAGAATTTAGAGTAAATCAGATATCATTTAATGACAATCTACACTTGTATACCTTGAACTTTTTCCTTATGTCCAAATAAAACACATGACAAAACAAAACTTGATGACTTACCTGTTTTTTTCCCTACGTATGAAGATTATTCCAGATTAATTCTTTGTCATGAGCTGAAAAGAGAAACAAGATGAAGTTATGAATGTTGAATATTGTGCAAACAAGGGGAAAACGTAAACTTTAAGACTAAACTATTGCAACTGGACTAAGTCTTTTGGGTCTTTTTTGGGTCTTCTGTGGAAAAATGTTCCTTTTAAGTCGATATTTATTAAAAATAATATCATTCATAGCTCCCCAATGTCATTTACATTAAAAACAGACCATTGATCTTGTTTCAGAACCAATCTATGATAAGAAATCTGTTAAATATATTTATCATAGCTAAATTTAGTTATTGGTTTGTACACATTTTGTGTACTGTTTATAAGAAACAGATCACATTCACCAGAAAATATTACATTTAGCATTAGGTTTCTACAACCAAACTACATTTCCCATCATTCTCTGTGGCAACACTATGGTAAAATCCACAGAGCATAAATAACACACCTATGCATGGCACAATTAATCAAATTAATTGTAAAATGTTCATACCATATGATAATTAACCATGATGAAACAGTGAAAACCAAAAAACAAGGTTACTGTAGTTCAACCGTGGAAACTACACATTAACCATGGTTTTGCTACACTATATAGTTCAACCATAGTATTTGTTGTAAAACTGTGGTTATACAAATGGCAATCAATATGCCAAAAAACCACTACACTTTTACCATCCACCTTATTCTTCAAATTGCCTACAGGGAAACAATTAGAATAACAACATGCAGTAAACAATAAAACTGTTTGCACTACAAACCAGTGTGTTCATGATTAAGATAATGCATGTATTACCTTAATTATGAACACACTGGTTTGTAGTGCAAACAGTTTTACTGTTTATTTTAATTTAAAATAATATGGTACGACACACAAGTTTGCATATCAAACATTATCAATTGCTTGAGGACTAGTTTTTTTTCCCGGCGATCTCGATTCCATATCTATTTATATGTATATACTGTACATATAAGGGATAAAAATGCAGCTGAATGCCTTTTTTAGCACCATTTTAAACTTTTTAAATTCAGCATTGCTTGCATTCATTGTGTGTACTTATACGAGTATCATTAAAAAAAGGATGCAAGTTATTAACTTTTTAAATTTCACATTTAAAAATATAGTATTTAATCATTTCTAAATATTTATTCAAATGAAAAACTTAAAAATAAGTAAGCAGGTATGACCTGCAATATTCTAGATACATGTATATTTAGTAAAGAGCCATACAGGTAACTAGTGGGTAAACCATGGCATTACAAATGAAAATTATTTTTTTTTTCCAACCACAAAATGACTCTAATTTGCCTCTTTGCATTGGAATTTAAAACCCTTTTCTCTATTTGACCTTAAATGCTACACTAATTGTGATATAAGTAATAGAAATATAAAATAACATATATATCTTAAGTCATTAATGGACATTAATTATTGGACAAATAGTATTTAGTACTAAATTATCTCCTTAAAATATTACAAATTATTGAACTAAAATATAGAACATTTATTTAACTGAAAATAAATTAAATAGTTAAGCTGTATGGTCACATTATAAGTAAGCAATACCTGAGGGTTAAATACAAGAAAATCATATTAACCCTTACGAAAATTAACCATGATTTTATTATAGTAAAAGTGTAGTAACCATGTTATTTTGGCGCATTGATTACCATTTGTATAACAATAGTTTTACTACAAATACCACGGTTAAACTATGGTTAGTGTAGCAAGACCATGGTTAATTTGTGGTTACCATGGTTTAACTATAGGAACCATGTTTTTTTTTTTGTTTTATTTGTAGTAAAACCATGTTCAATATTCGTAAGGGTTGCCTATCCATCACTCTCCAGAATAAAATTATACTGTAAATGTTATCGGCGTAAAAATCAATGCATAATATGCTGTAATATTTACCAAAAATCGCTGCAAATACCTGTATAGTGAAGCTGTCGTCGCTATCCTATTTAAACATATTCAAACGTACTGTCGACGTTGGTTTGTTTGTAGAGCTCCGTGAATCACGTGACGGCGATTCCGGCCAGATCAAAGGTTGTCGCAGCTCTGAAGCGCTACATTTTACGATTTACGCCCCATTAAGTCCGCCAAAACGGTATTTATCGTTTGAATTTAGTATTAAAACTTACAACATTTGAAAGCTGAAACTTTTTTAAAATCGCATGCAGAGTTGCCAATTTGGCGTGAGATTTATAGCAGAGTGAGAGCGTGAGACAGAGCCTGAAAGCGTGTGTCTCACGCCAAATGCGTGAGAGTTGGCAACCCTGCTGCCAAATAGACTGAACCGAAGTCTAAATATTTGCTTGCTTATTCTAAAAACCTATTTGAATTTGTTCTCTAGACATGACTTAATAGCGTCTTGAAAAACTATCTGATAGCAGTTTATTTTGGAGGTACCTTCATTTAAATTCGCTGACTGACTGAACTGAAGAGCGTCTATCGCCGCAGGCCATATGCACTTAACGATCCGTGCTGGGTTACATCACAGTAATCTCGTCCATTAAAATGACCTACATTCTGGCAGTCTGGAACACGTTAACATTTCTGTGCTGCCAGGTTACTGTGCGAGCTCGTCATTGTGTTCAGGTCAGACTTCTGAGCCCGTAATCCGTTCCCGCGCTTATGCAACACGTGCTGAATATTCCCGCGCTTCTTGGAAAGCCGGCAAAATACGCCAAGAGTCAGTCAGAAATCTGGTTAATCCGCCATAAAAGACCTACCTTTGATATAAGAGCCTTAACTCTGTCATAACGCATAAAATGTTGTTACTTAAACATCTTGCAACAATTTACCATAATAACCAAGTCATGTTATAGAGCTTTATACAAAGTAGTATAGTAAACAGTTTCACTAAATGTGTTAAATATGGCATCTAACATGACTAAGGTCTATAAATTGACTAAAATGATTAATTTTTGTTTTGATGTAGTAAAATTGACTAGTATCTATGGCATTTTAGGGTTACCATAGTAGTTTTTTAAGAAATGCAGTTTAAGCCCACACCACCCTGAAAACTCTTACACAACACTCACATTAGGTGCAGAAATTTCCAGATGAACGCTTTAACATGTTTTCTATTATTCAGCATATAACCACCCCTATCATAAACACCAGATGTGGACATTAAATGAGTAACATTCTAGACAGTGTTGCCAAGTCTGCACTTTTCCCGTAAAATTGGGTTACTTTAACAATGTCGCCATGGGTTGTTTTTCACGTCCGCGGGTTGAAGTGACCGTGGTAACGTGATATTTGGCTTCTGAAATAAGAATTTTACCAGGGTAACCCTGCCCAAAAATGTGTATTTTACCCCCAGACTGCAATTTTTATGGGGGATCCCCTCCAAAACGCCAGTTTTGGGTGTGTTCTGTCGTGAAAACCTGGCACTCCTGCTTCTAGAATATTGTCACTCAGAATGCGCATTTGATTAGAAGAAACAAAACAACTAGACGTGTTTATCTTTTCGTTTTGTGTTTAATAAAGAAAATGACAGATCAACAGACAGAGCAGTATGAATTTCTCTGGGAATCCCAGCGGGTGTTTGCATTTTAATAGAAAACAAGTGCAGGCGTTTTATTTGTCTTTCTCCTTCTGTTCTTTCTCTTTCTTGTCTTTCTCGGCTTTGGCCTCTTCTGCTTCGTGTTTCTTGATGAGCTCTTCCACTTCCTTCTGCTTGAGGACTTTGATTCTGGTCTTGCCGTTCTCTCGTGTCAGTGTGGCGATCTCCACTACGAAGACGGACAGAAAAAAGGAAACAATTAGATGTTTGTCCATAAAATTGGAAATTTTAAACATCTGTAAATGTGTGTGCAACTGTACATAATAGTTTCAAGGTCACAAATAAAGTCACAAATGCAATAATTCCTAACATTTTTCAATGTATAATTGTGATTTCAAATCACAAGTGTGATTTTAAAGGTTGCAGTCGAAATGTAAAAAGTATTACATTTACAGAATGTCTGTTGTTTAAAAGGGTTTGTTGTTGTATGACCGTTCTGACTGCAGTGTGTTTGTTACTGCAATCCAGCACGTGATCAGCTGCATTAAGCTGAAAGCTCAGATGGATTGTGGGTCTGTATATGGTGTCATGATCATTCATAATGCAGAAGCCTGCTCTCTGCCAGACTGCTTCAATCTACTGGCTTCGTCTGTGCGCTAAAACATTTATTCCATCTCCGTCTTGCCAAACACACACCCTTCTCCGCTGAGAGCTTGCTGACGTCCATGGTCTTGTTCAGCACTTTGACGGCAAGAGCGAGGGCAGACGACAGAGTCATCTCTCCTTCTTTATAGTCCTGCTTCAGCATTGACACAGCAGCCTAAAACACACAGACACACACTTTAAGTCTCTGAACTGAGGTGTTTTAATATCTTTTTTGTCAGAGAACAGAAGAGAAGTCTTGAATTAAGGACAGGGGCCTCATTGCCATCTACTGGCTGATTTGTGATATTATTGTGGTGCAGTAGCAGATGGACATGCTGATTGGTCTTAACTTTTTTTTTTTTTAATAAGCATGAGTAAATCACTCAACTTTAAGAGGAAACATTAATTCCAACATGCACCATTGCAGTTTTACAAACAAAAAGTCAAGTTTGACCAGATCTACACTACCAGTCAAAAGTTTTTGAATAGTAAGATTTTTAATGTTTTTTTAAGAACTCTCTTCTGTTCAACAAGCCTGCATTTATTTGATCTGAAGTATAGCAAAAACATATATATATTTTACTATTTAAAATAATGGTTTTCTATTTGAATATATTTTAAAACCTAATTTATTCCTGTGATTTCAAAGCTGAATTTTTAGCATCATTACTCAAGTCACATGATCCTTCAGAAATAATTCTGATGCTGCTCAAAATCATTTATTATTTTTATGTTTTTCAGATTTTTTGATTAATAGAAAGCTCAGCTTTTTTAAAAAGATATATCTTTTGTAACACAATAAATGTTTTTATAATCACTTTTGATCAATTTAAAGCATCCCTGCTAAATAAAGGTAATAATTTCTATAATTTCTTTCCAAAAAAAAACCACTGTACCAACTCCAAGTTTATTTTAGATAAATGCTGATCTATGGATCTATCTATTCAAAGAATCCTGAAAAAATTACTCAACTGTTTTAAATATTGATAATAATAATAAATGTTTGTTGAACAGCAAATCAGAATATTAAAATGATTTCTGAAGGATCATGTGACACTGAAGACTGGAGCAATGATGCTGAAAATTTAGCTTTGATCACAGAAATAAATAATAATAATAATAATAATAATAATTCAAATAGAAAATTATTTTAAAAAGTAAAAATACTTCAAAATGTTACTGTTTTGCTGTACTTTGTATCAAATAAATGCAGGCTTGATGAGCAGAAGAGACTTTTAAAAAACATTAAAAATCTTACTGTTCAAAAACCTTTGACTGGTAGTGTACATGATTAGTGACAAAAACAGTATAACATGTAAAATGCTTTGTGAGGACATCTAAGAACACTTTGAAGCAATTACTCTAGTAGATTCTTAATAGACAAATATGTTAAATGGAGCTGAAAACACTACTTTTATTGGCTGCTGAAAGAATGAGCCAAAATGTTCAATGCATATAATTTCATACACTACCGTTCAAAAATTTGATTTTTCTTCATGTTTTTAAAAGAAGTCTTTTATGCTCACCAAGGCTGCATTTATTTGTTCAAAAATACAGTAAAAACAGTAATATTGCGAAATATTATTACAATTTTAAATTGTTGTTTTCTATTTGAGTATATTATAAAATGAAATTTATTCCTGTGATCAAAGCTAAATTTTCAGCATCACTATTCCAGCCTTCATGGTCACATGATCCTTCAGAAATCATTCTAATATGCTCATTTGCTGCTCAATGAACATTTCTTATTTTCAGTGTTGAAACAGTTGTGCTACTTAATATTTTTGTGTTTTTTTTCATATTTTTCTGCTTCATTACATACCTTTTTCCAGAATTGCTTGATGAATAATAAACAGCATTTATTTGAAAGAGAAATCTTTTGTAACATTATAAATGTCTTTACTGTCACTTTTGATCAACTTAATCCATCCTGGCGAACAAAAGTATTAAAAAAAAAAAAAAGTAGTAATGGCTATTTGGGTGATTTGGTTCAAGTGATCAAAGTCCAAAATATATTGGACATTCTAGAACTAGTTTGACAGTTTCAGACAAACAACACAACGAAGCGTTCAGTTACTCTGTTTCCAGCAAAAGAGTGTGTTTCACTCACTGCGCTGTTGTTGCCGATACACGTGGCTTTCCAGCCTCCATAGTTTCCGCTGGGGTCACTCTGGTAGAGCTGGAACCCGTAGTGTTTGTCCCATCCCATATACAGGAGAGACACACCGAAGGGCCTTTTACCTGATAAATCACAAGTACGGTTTATATTCCACAGTCAAAAACTTCACCAGGGTCAGGTTAGAAATAAATCAAAATGTTTTTAGAGTTTCGTACCTCCAAACTGTGTGTACGCCTGTTTGATGTCACACAGGGCAGTAACCAGCTGCTCGCAGGGAATGGGCTCCTGATACTGCAGCAGGTACCTGCACACACATTATCACATATTAAAGCAGTCCAGATGTGCACAATAAACCACACGTTTTAACAGGAGTCAAAATGATGCTTCACTCACCTCTGTGCGATGAGTCTCAACTCGTTCGTGAGGACGTTGGCGTCTGATGTAATTCCTGCTACGCTGCATGCCATGTCTCTGCATTACAGAATTACAATATACCAGTGCTGTTATTATAAACTATAACAAACTATTAAAATCATTTTTAGCAACCAAAATAAAATAGAATAAAACATAAATATTCAATTTTAAATTATAAAAACTTCAAATTCATTCACTTCATATATTTTATATAACATTTATTTCACTTTTGAAATGTTAAAGCAACTACTCCCATATCAGAACTAAATAATAATGATTCCTTAAAAAAATCTTAAAAATATATTGAAAATACAAAAATAAAAGCAAAATATTAATAAACCCTATAATATGTAAATAATACTAAAATGACATACACACTTACAGAAAGAGATTTCAAGCACAGAAACATAATTAAATATTAATTCTAAAAATTAATTTAAAATGCTAAATATAAATACAATTGCTCCTAAACTAAAACTGAACAAAAACAAAGTAACAAAATTACTAAAATTTAAAGTAAAATTAGAATAAACTAGAAACAGAAAAAATTAAGATAAAATTCAAAATAGTAGTAATCCCTATAACAGCATATAAACAATCCTAAAATAACACTCCCATATACTTAAAAAAACAGATGTCTCAAGGACAGAAATGTAAATAAATACTAATTTTAATATTAAAAATAATTAAATGTTATTTAAAAATATTTAAAATGTATCCATAAAAAATGTAATGGAAATACAAAAATAAAAGCTCATTCAAAATATTAATACATGTAAATAATACTAAAATTACACTGCCATACACACTTGCGAAAAGAGATTTCATCCAGCACAGAAACATAATTAAATATTAATTCTAAAAATTAATTTTAAATACTAAATATTACTACAATTGCTCCTAAACTGAAACTAAACAAAAAAAAAA